>JAECUM010002076.1:0-158826 GCA_016617855.1 Megalonaias nervosa
GAATAGCTCAATAAACAAATGGTGCACTATGGTTGGTGTGTAGGCTGTGATCACTAAAAAACCCCAACAAACAACACACACACACAGACACACAGACTTGAGGAAATAACTCCAACACAAATGATTTACTTGACCTCTGTATTAACCTTGACAACACAATGGCAGTTAGTGACTTACACATCAGTTTGGTTTAGTCTCAAACAAATGACACTACATGCATCACCAGTAAAATTTAAGAACCGGTAGCCATCCTTGTTTGCTTTTCTCTTGTTTTTGTTTAGAACAGTCTGTTATTTTTAGCAATCATGGTTACAACAGATTTAATAAAAGTCAGTAAAAAGAACCCAACCAGCAAACACAGTTTTCTGGCAAAAAATGCATTTTGACACTGCTTGAAATGACCACTTCTCAAAAGCAAATAACACTGCTGATCATTTAATCCATTGATATAACCATGATAGCTTAAGAGTGTCTGGAGACAGAGTGCAGATTGTTCTAAAACAAAACTGCTACGCATGGCAGCACTACAAAAACATAAATACCACTGACCTTTATTTTATCCACTGAAGCTAGGACCATTTTTGTGTGTTTGTGCAATAAAAAGAAACACAAAATAGTCAAGTTGTCTGGCTACCAGTTCCTATATTAAATGGGTGATGCAGATAGTCATATGTTAAAGACTGAAACCCAGACTAAAGTACATGTCACTAACCGCCATTTTGGTGCTTGAGTCCTGTAAATCTCCATTACATTAAGCCATTGCCTTTTTAAAAGGAGCTAACTGAGATGTAAAAGGTCAATTCAAAGATTTGTATTTATCTTAATCAGGACTCTTTTGAAAGTGCTTCATTGTAACTGTTGAGCATGGTCTTTGCTTTGGAGTTGATCCCTAATGCCTGAGGTAAATAAAGTCTTTGCCTCAAATAAGTGATTATTACTTGGTCATCATTGTCAAAGGTTTGTGTTGTTCATCTTTTGTGATGTTACTGTTATTAAAACCCATACCAAGTCATCATCTATTCACCTGTGTAGGCCTGTTACAACCTTTGTTCATCATTTTAGTCTCTTTATATCATTGGGTTTTATCTTTAAATAAATTTATGTTGCTTCTGTATGGTTAATTCAGTTTTTTAATTTGATTCATTTGCACATGTATATTCCATATTTACCTACAGCCTGATCAGTGCTGCTAGTCCATACACAGGATGTGTTAATGTTATCATAGTTAACTCTGCAGTTATTGTGTTACATTTGAAGTGAGTCAGAAATTTATGGACATGTGAAGTTAACTTACAGACAGGATAAATAAAATATTACCTATCAGTTTGCAATTCATATGTTAACTTACATGTACTCTTGGTTTAATATAACTGTATGTCTTTATTACTATACAGGATTTCTTGGGAGATGAAATCATTGCAATATTTTGACAAGACATGAATAATGAAGAAAATGCATGTACAGCAATTGTGGATATTTTCCCTTATAGTTACTTCATTTTGATTTTGAAAAAATGGTAATCTTGCACAAACCTGTTACAAGAGACCACCTACAGTCAGCCCATTTTTTTGTTTTTGTTTTATTTTGAACAAGACTTTACTTTTAATTGGTCATGGTTAAAAGGAATTAAAGAAAGAATAACGCTTTTTGTCTCTGTTCTCATGATAACAGTCATTAATAGTGGTGATATTTAAAAGAATCTGTACCTAGCAAGCAGGCCATCTCGGGTATCGTGATTACAAAAAATTACATCAGGATCACAGTGTTTATCTTGGGGTTTTTGTGGTGTGGTCATTCACAACCTTGTTGAAATGCATATCATGGTTGCAAGTCATGTTCTGCAGGTGGTCACTCATGACGATGTGTTTATATAATAAAATTGATCCATGCTTTTGTTCATAGCAAAAGTCAGTCAGGATAGGTTTTACTGTATTTTAGCCCACATAGTGCAAGAGTATTAACTAGTACTACTTAAACAGACAAGGTACATGTGGCTACGAAACTAAATATAGCTGGTTGGAGCAAAGATTATGTTTCTGAAATATCAGAAACCTATCACATCTGACTTACATACAATGAAAAACTGTTTGAATCAGCGCCAGACCATTGCTAGTAAATTCATTGTTTGCATTTACCTTGTTAAGATCAATCTGTCTGCATCATAGATTCTATTGGCTTCTGATGAAGTTTTTCACCTTTTTTGCATACCATGCTTCTGTCACAGGACATGCTTTAAACATCTTTGGGGTCCCTTAGGGTACGAAAGGGTCAATGAAACTGGAAAATTACATATTTAACTAAGTTGAAGTTTGATGATAATTTCATCAAACCTGTAGTAGCCTTAGAGATTACATGCCCACTCACTCCCCCTCTCTCATCTTGTATCCTGTGACCAGTCATGTGACCTGTTTCATCTTGTGTGATCCATAAGGGTATTACAGGTTCAATAAAATTGTCATCAAATTTCATTTTCATATTATCTGATTTTCCAATTTTTATTTCAGTTTTTAGTCAGGGAAATGATGGTACAGCAAATTGTGAACAAGGGGTATTATGCAATGAAAGTACGCAGACTGTTTACAAAGTTCCATTTGTTTAATGGAGGCTCAGTATAATATAACTACAACCAAATGCCCATATCTAAAGGGTGTACTATATATACTCGCTTATAAGACAAGTCCAAATGCAAACTTCACAGACCCAGATCTGCTGGCACATGTGCCAGCAGATCTGGGTCTGTGCAGTTTCTTAGGAGTTATCATTAGAACAAACAACATAGACCCCAATCTGGGGGTGCATTAAGCTACTGCAGATCAGGATCTTTGTTGATTGCAGTTTGGCTTGACTTGTAAGCAAGTGTATGTGGTTAATTTCATTTTAGTTTTTGATGTTGAATGACTAAATTGAGCAGGCTCAGATTTTGTTTCCATTATCATCATTCCACTTATTTAAATATGCAGGAAATGAGAGTAATCAGGAGTCAGACTGCTTGTAAGCTGGGGGATTGAGTCGGAGTCACCTGCCTATGGTTGTGATATTATTATTATGTCTGGTATTGCCTTTTGTGAGTAAATTGCCTTTTGCTGTAAAATTGTTATCATATTTTTAAGGAGGAACAAAAACTGTGGCCTTTACAGACCTGCCAACTCTTACGATTTTGCCTTAAGTCTTACAAAAATTACCCTTAAAATACGGACTTACTGCATACAAGCAAAAACTATGGAAAAATGATTGTTGCCGAAAATCCAGATAACTGGTTCATCCGTGTTTGATATGGATCCAGGTTTCATATTAGAATTAGTAAAATTAGTCAGGGAACCAGAAAAACTTTACAGCAGCACTCCAGATGCTTTAAACTGCACCTATTTGGTCTGCATGATCAAACTGTTGATTATAGAATTTTTTAAAAATGGCATCCAGAAAGTGATGCATGTTTAAGACGAAAGGGAAAAGAAGCTTCTAAAAAAAGTGTTAATAATCAACACAGAAGAATAAAAAGGAGTATTTAGATTCTTGTGAATAAAAGCTGGAAAGGACACAATTGCATTTATTGGACATCACATGCCAATTTGAATATGTCTCGTGGCAGGAGATATGATTGCTGTCGTCACGTGAAATGGAAAAAGAATTTCCAGGAATTACGTCAAGTTGAGAGATAGCAACAAGCCATTGAGTTGCATGGGGTTTGGAACTATAATCTATGCAATTTACTAGTGGTAAATACAGTCTACGCGTACTTTACAAACTTTTCAGTTGCACATGGAGTTTATCGTCGCTGCGTCGAACCTTTATTTCCGTTTTCCAGCTTTACAATAGCAGTTATTGATATTTTGTTACACTTTACTGAAAACTGGTCAATCTTATGGAGAAAAATCAACTGCCTTACTAAGACGGACTCGTCCGGGTTGGCAGGTCTGCCTTTAGAATTTACAGTTTTTCCTTGTCAAGATTTTTGTCCTTTTTGCAACTCAAATGCAGTTTGATACCTTTATGTGCAGATGAGTTTGCAAGATTTAATTAATGGATAAATTATTCTGATTCATTGAGGAAGAAGGAAAAAGCAAAGTCTGAAATCTGGTACACAAATAGAAGTACTTTTTGCACTATGTTACAGTATATTCAGGAGTTTTAGATAGATGTCGAGATTGTTGTCGGTTCATTCACAACCATGGGTGATGGAAGCTATTGATGGTTGGATAGTTTTGCTGGTGGCTGATCATGAAACATATATTAGTTGTGCAGGTAATGTTGCAATAATCCACAGTGTAAGCTTACAGATGCAAGCATCTTTGTTTGAAAACAACAATCAGTGTGCATGCATATTTACCTTCGTATATAGACTTACAGTATTTCTCCCAAGATGGGTCAGTTTGTGCAGTTTAACACCATTTTTCAGCACGTGATGTGCTATACATTGCAGCTAGTATATTGTGGTAGATGAGGACCCTGGGATTGAGGTTTAGGTGTTGATATTTGTTATTAGAAAATAATTTCAGGCAAAGAAAATTCATTGCAAAGAGTCTGTAGCAGAGATCAAGTGATTGGTTGGTTGGTTTTGGATAGCACATCAGCACATGAAAGGCCATTGTTTTGGGTTTAAAACCATTTTTCAGTGTATGATAGGCTGTACATGGTGACTTATATAACTGCTGGAGGGAAGGAAGAACCCGGGAAAACCCCAGTAAGAACCACTGACCCATGGGAAGCTACTACAGTAGTCCCCATCTTGAATGGCCCCCCCTGACCAGTGGCCACCCACTCCTTACAGCCAGAATCCGACGGCACCGACGAATTTGTGTTCAAAAATACCCCTCACGAAAGGCCACCCCGCTAACGTGACCAGCGGCCAGCATATTTGTGCAGAAATATAAAATTTACCCCTCACAAGCAGCCACATTTTATTTTGTAATATGTATCCAGAACCAATTTTATTTATAACGTGTGGTAAGTAATCCGATTTCTGTTTCCCGATGTCAGGATTTCGTTCATGAAATAAGTGTTGACTAAAGTACATGTACCACTAAGGTTAATATTATCTCATTTACTCCTCATGAGAAGCCACATTTATTCCATAAAGCCGAGAAAGACTCAAATTTTAATCCATACATAAAGGTAAGTACACGTAATCCGATTAGCCTTACTGCTATCATGAAATGTCTGGATTAGTCACTCTGATAATTGTTAAGATTACAATTTATTGAACAGTAGTAACAGCTGAGAAGTGGCGGTAATGATGTACAATACACAAGTCAGCAGGAAAATGGTTTGATAGCCTTTATGGCTTCCCTTAGTAAGATGTTGAGCTTGTTCATTTTCATAATTAGTGCCTATTACTACTGACAATAATTGTCAAGATTACAAATCCTAACAGCCGCGAGGTGCTATTGTTCAGATCAAATCTGCGTACATATCGAAGCCGTTTTGGCTTCTCTCCCTTAGTGTAAAGAAATGTAAACACAAATAAGGTACCAGACTGCGACTAATGAATCACGTGACAAGATCGCTGCCTTTAAAAAAACACATGGCATTTTGTTTAAATGCAGAGAAGTTGTTTTATCAGTCTTGTAGTTGGCAACACTGATGATTACAACTGGATGTAATTGTCAAGATCATAACAGGGTCAGCATAGTCTAAAAATAGATTTTTACAGACACACACACAGAGAAATTAGCCTTGAACAAAACAGGGTACCAGACAAAGACCGAAACATCACGTGACAACACATTCCTTTACGAAGAAGGCATTTCGTCCGCTCTGCAAAAGTTTCATCTGCATAATTAAATTGCATACAGTTAGCAACATCCAAATAAATCATTACAAAACATTAACATGTCATCACGTAATTGGAGACGATTATTTCCGAAAAAAGTTGGTTATTCTACTCGACATCGGGTGAAGTGGGGAGGGGGAACTTGCTGAACGATTTTAGGTAGAAAAGACTTGAATAAAACAATTATATGTTGAAAAGACTCGAATAAACATCGTAACCAATAAGGAGGTTATTCAGCAGCAGTGGGAATAAGGAGCAAATAGAAAGAGAATTATGTATGTACCAAGATTTAAATGATGTTTTTGAATGGTTTTGCAATGTGCATGACAACAATACCCGCTCACATATCACGCTTACGCAAGAATAAGAACTATTAATGCATATTCAGTTGAAATAAGTCTATTATTATAACAAGAAGAACCTTTTAATAATTAATTTTACTTTTAAACGAAGATATTAAATGCTTTGAAGAATGTAGCTTTCTTACTGCGTACATTACATATACTTCTCACAAAAAATTTATTCCCCTTCTGGAAAGGCCACCTGTCTCATAAGGCCACTTTCGTGGTTCAGAAGGGGTGGCCGTATAAGAGGGGGACTACTGTACTCAGATTGGCCGAGACTCAAACTTAAGCAGACAGAGGTGAGATGGCAGTGATTGGTAAAGGTGAGCGCTTTAAACCACTGAGCTCCCCGGGACATGCCACATAAAAGACTATTTAATGCCAATACAGTTGGAGTAAAGTGCCTTCCCTGGAAATTCACGATGTCATAATGACCCACAGTTGTCTTGGGATTCAGACCTGCAGCCCTCAAATTTTTAGTGCAGTAAAAAGAAAAGTGTTTATAAAGGAAAAGTGAGATTTCTCCACTGTCTCTGTAGCTGCACCATCCATAATTAAGCTTTCATGGACCTGATCCAGATAGAGTTGTGATAGGCATACTAAATTAAAATAAACCAAAATCATGATACTCGAAAGGAAAGTGAACTGGATGATGGTGCTATTTGCCGACTAAGTATCCCCCATACATTTGCCACTTGACTCCTCCTATGGTGGATCAGAATTTGTTAAAATATGCTGTGCACATGGAAAACCATGACAAATTAATAAGTGTGACAGTTGTAAGTATGATGCTTGTGTGCACATGGACGATCATCCCCAAATCAGTAAGTATGACAGTTGTAAGTATGATGCTTGTGTGCACATGGATGGCCATCCCCAAATTAGTAAGTACAACATTTGTAAGTTTGATGCTTGTGTGCACATGGACCATCATCCCCAAAATCAGTAAGTATGACAGTTATAAGTATGATGCTTAAGTGCACATGGACAGTCATCTCCAAATCAGTAAGTGTGACAGTTGTAATGATGATGCTTGTGTGCACATGGACAGCCATCTCCAATACAATAGATACGAGTTTCAAGGATAATTGCATCTCCAATGTTGGAATATTTAACTTCTTAAAAAATTTGAATTTTTACATAGGAGTTCATGAAATCCAAAATCGTTTGAAAAATTACAGATTGGTGTACATTTTCTTGTGCTACTCACGCATGTTGTTGAAATTTACTCCCATGTAAGGACCGTTACATAGTACAGTGAGAAGTACACAGTCACAAACTGTCCAGTAATAGCTGAATGATATTAAAATTCCTAAAGCTTATACAGGTTGATGATCAGGCTCATCTTACGAACACAAAGAAAAGGGTTTGTTGGGGGTTTTGGGGTTTTTTTTTTTTCACTGTGCCACATTTATTGAGATCATGTGGCTTTCCACAATAGAAAACCTGCCATGATGATTTATGGCCAGTCATAGACAACTAATGATTTCCCAAGGTTTCATATACTTTTCATTGATTGATCATTTTCTTTCACAGGATTGTTATTGTAATTTTTAAAATTGTATAAGCATTTTTTTCTTTATAATTAAGAGACAAAAATCACAACCATGGCATTATGTGTACTGTTTGTCCCTGAATTCATAGCTCTATATTTGGATTTTAAAAAAAGTAATATATTAATTGAATAAGTATTTAGTTTGGAGCTGTGCCGGGAGTGTTTATTGTATGTATCGTGTATAATACAGGCGGAGTTGTGTGACAATGCATAGATGCCTGGCACTTTCTTCCCCTCCCCCAACACATACAAACATACATAATTATGACCGGGATGGATTATTGTATTTACTTGCTTTAAAGACGAATTCAACTGCAAACTGCACAGACCTAGATCTGCTATCGCAAAGTGTGCTGGCATATCAGGTTCTGTGCCGTTTGTTATGAGTAATCAGTAGAACAAACAACATAGACCCTAATCTGCAGGTGCATTATGATATGGCAGATTAGATCTTTGCAGTTTGACTGGGCTTAAAATCTAGTATATATGGTAACAGATGCACCTGTACAAGTATACAACTGAAGTTTAACCTTGTTGCAAGAGTACATATAAGCATGCAAAGCAGATCTGCATCTGTTTCCTTACCACTGATTATTTGGTCAGCATCTGTTCACAGGGTCTTGTATAAAAGTGCGTTGTACGCTAATTCAGCTGTTCCATATGTACTCACTTATAAGTCAAGTACCTTCCCCCGACACACACACACAGACAGACACACACGTCACTACTTGACGGGTCTGTTCCATCCGCATCTGAAAAGTTCTTGAAGATTCCAGATTTGCTTCACAGAAATATTATTGATGGAAAAATGCCGGTGTATTGGGACAACTTTCCAGTTTCTTACCATGGAAAATTCATGAGCATAAAGACTGGAAACGTGTTTTTCTTAATCATGGAAACAGACTAGACAGTTTCCATTTTGTCCAAGGAAAAAGCCTTATTTTCCATGCTATTCATTGTCTTGGGGACATTTTCCCTAAATCACTTCACAAAGTATTCACACTTTACCTGTACATTAACGAATGAAAAATGGACAATAGTTTCATCCATTTATTTCAGTCCACACATTATGGAATGAATGAACAATGCTTTTAATCTCTTGGCACCATCTACAACCATGAATAATAAAAACAGGGATAAATGTAACTCCAGATTGGTTGCAGTATTTGTCATTTTAATGAAAACAAAGTGAAAATATATGTGACTTTGACGTAAACGGTTTTTCTATCAACAAAAGGTGACATATTCTTTGAATGTGTTTGTGATCTCAATTTTTCCTTTACAGGTGAGTGATATGGTTTTAAACAAATGTAATTCATTAATATCAACGTCAGTAGTTGTGTAAATATTTGAAATGTGGTTCTTGGAATTTTCAACAGTTTGAACGATAATTTTCTATGAAACGCAAGTCATTCCTCCATTTTCTGAAAGTATTATGTTTGTCAATCATGTCTTTTTATTGCAGAACTTCATTTGTGACTGGACCACTTCAGTGGCCTAGTGGTTAGAGCGTCTGCCTTGGCTGCGGGAGGTTGCGGGTTTGAACCCCAGCTGAGTCATACCAAAGACTTATAAAAATGGTACTAACAGCTGCCTCGCCAAGTGCTCAGAATGAAGAGGTTATAGTGTTAGGACTGGTCGGCCTGGTATCAGGATAATGTGACTGGGTGCTACGTGTGTGCAGGATGATGCCCCAGTGCTAGACATAACTATAAACTGCCTCACTGCAGACATCATAGCGATATGACTGAAATATTCTTAAAGCAGTGTTAAAACTCCAAATCACACACACACACACACACACACACACACATGTGATTGAAAACATAAGTCTACAAATAAAATTATGTTAAAACTATGTCAGAAAATTACAGGGAGCATATCTTGTTTATGTTGTTCGCCAAACAAATTTGCTTTCCTCCCAGCAACTGATTTGCAACTTCCACAATTTTTAGAAATTTTTTTTAAACAACTCTCCCAAAATTTTGTGCAGTCAATCACATCTTCTTTTCTTTATTGTCCTGATGTTTCCATTCCATATGAAAGCTAAAATTTGATTGGCTGGATTGTGTGAAAAATATGTATATGGTGGCTAATCAAGCGATGTTCTGTGCAATATTAAGGTGTCAAGCAGGATGAAAACCTGTACTAATAGACTGCTTAGTAATGGCACCTGGTACAAATACAATGTCAATTGAACCACTTTATTACAGCACACAGGAAACTTTGTACCATGTATACTCGCTTATAAATTGATGCCTACTGCAAACTAAACAGACCCAGATCAGCCATTACATAATGCGCCAGTAAATCGGGGTCTGTGCAGTTTGTTAGGATTGCTTAGTAGAACAAGCAACGTAGACCCTAATCTGCAGTTGCTTTGTGCTATAAGCAGATCAGGATCTTTATTGTTTGCAGTTTGACTGGACTTAAAAGCAAGTCCATGTGGTCTCTAGGAATGACAGTTACCTTCATCCTGGTGTGGGGATAATGACCTAATTTGTAATGTTGTCTACATTGTCTTGTCAAAAGATGGCAATAGGTGTAGTCAGAAGATGGCAGCAGGTCCTAGATGTAGTGTTAGACACTAGGACATTTCACAGTAGTTCAAAACATGTGCTCAGAGTATCTAAGAATGCACAAGGCTGATGCTGTTACTTCATTCTTTCAATCAAATGCCAAGTTGGATAGCTTCATACAGCCATGGGCATAAAATAAGGTGAAACCAGAGGATAGGTAATTGCCCATACCTCATAGATTTTGGTCTGAAACAAATATATTTGGTTCATTGCAGTTTGATGCAAAAATAATTAATTCGAAAATATTACAGTTTCCTAAAAAGTAATGGAATTTTCACAACTTAAGAAAATTAGTTTCACTACAAGTCCCAACTTGGGATAAGGGAAAAATGCACTGGCTGCTTCCTATGCAAGCACCACACCCATTCACCTGAAAAAAAAAATAGACCTATCTGATAAAAATTATGGCAATCAAGTTTTGTTGTAGGAAATCTTTTTTCTGGTGTTTAAAAGAAATCTGGTTTGGCTAGCAGATCTCAGGGCTGATGTGTAATTGGACAGAAACTGTTTCTCTTTCGTTGGCTTCCTGCCAAACAGAAATGCTTGCAGTAGACCAAATCACAAACTACATTGACCTTGAAAGTTTTATGTAACCACAGTGCTTCTTCAACTTCAGAAAGTAGAACTATAATAATAATAATAATAATAATAATAATAATAATAATAATACAGGGCTTGAAATATCCAGGAGCATCTCCAGTTTGTAATCAAAAAGTCTTGTTGTGATTGGGAAAATCAGCTGGGAGTAATTTGTGCTATTGCAGTGGTGAGGTATCTTACAATTGAATGGTAGACAGAACCATTCCAGTTAACTCCCCAGTGTTGAATAACTCTAATTGACCTCTCAGATTCAAGGAGGATTCTCTGCCCACTAATAATTAAACATAACACCATTTCTGTAAAATTGGAAGTTTTTCTCCAGGAAAAAAATCCTGGTGATTCATGGATGACTTACAAGTATGCAATTAAATTTTATTGGGAAATAATTGAGGGAGAGATGTTGAAGTCATAAAGTGATGAAATTGTACTGTAGTACAGCCCCATGGGTGACCCAACTGGTCAGCAGGTCATTGGAATTTCTTCTCTGCACAAGTTGAGTGACAGGCGCATTGCTAGGCAGAGCAGTCAGTTGGCAAAGTGAAAAGGTCTTTTGTCAGAACAGCTTTAGTTGCTTGACCTAGAGTTGGTCAATATTATGGTATACCAGTTTACAATGGCATTTTTTCCAATGGTATGTACACACAGTACCTTGTCACTGTACTGATACATGGGTAGTTTTCGTCAGTAAGGAATGAACAGAAATTCCTTACGAATCTTATGATTTTAATATTAACTGACATTCCAGCTATGTCTATGTGGGCTCAGGTCTTGGCTCGGCCGACTTAGCAACATGAGAAAGCTAGCCAGTAGCTTCCCATGGGTCGATTTGATCAAGGGTCATGACAAAATAGTTTTTAAAAATTATCATTTGCTTTACAACTTGTTGTATCTGTCACAAATTAATGGTGAACATTACAATCTAATTTTATTTTTGATCCTGTAATCACCTGTTTGATGTATGTAATGTATTCCAATGCGATGGCCAAATGGAATGTTGTGAAACATATTCAGGCCAAATCCAGCTATCGGAAAATTTCAGACAAAAAAACCCAAACAACACCCCCCCCCCAACACATCATATTTTAGTTATTTATTAGCACATGTGAATGTTAATCCTTTGTAACACTGTGAATCATTCTATGATTTTTAGGAGCGCAATTGTTTTTCGTCTGAACTTTACATAATTTCACAAACCAACTAAATAGTTTCTCATTTGTTCAGTGCGTTTTATGTTTAATGGCCTTCTGTGATAAATTTCTTGCCCAGGTGTTGCTATCCCACTCTGTTTCCATGCCTGTTATATCAGTAGTGTAGCTTGAAAATTTGAAGTTTGGTATCAACATTTCCTCTTTTATAAGTAGTCTTTCTAATGTCAGAATGGTATTTCTCACAGTATCATCTATAATGTATGCTTAAGCAGCCCACTTTAGTTACAGTTTTTGGATTACAACTTGTAAAACAATTAACATAAACATAGCAAAATTAATCTACTATAAGGTTCTGGCTATTTAGTTTTCGGGGGGAGGGAGTGGTTTGATTTTCATTTGAGATGAAATCTTTTCCTGTCTTTAAGCTCAAAATAATTTTTGTTCCAGATGATATGTGAATATACTTTGTTATTTTGCTTTAAATCAGTGCGAGATATTTTTTCCAGCTATTGACTGACAGAAATTAAACAAAGCATCAACCCCTGCCCTAGAACATTGAAATATTGGTTCCTGATATAATTGCAATATACTGCAGTACAAAATTTTTCATGGTACCCAGCTCTTTTGACCACCTTTACAGGAGATCTCCTGCCCAGAGAACAGAACTTGCTTCTACACATAGTTTACACTGTCATTGTAATGCCTCTTTTGAAGAAATAAACAGTTGACCCTTACAATTTAAAGAACTACCGCCTGTTTTTAAACTCTCAGTTGTTTGAAAAAATGCGTTTTTAAATGGAAAACATTCCAGCCCAGTTGATCTATGTTAAAGTGTTCCACAAGGCTCTGTTCCCTGCCCCATTCTCATCATTTATACACTCAGATGTTCTCAAGTGTTAAAGTTCGACATCCAGTTTGTATGCTGATGACACTCTAATGTACAAAATCTAGCTGCCCAAGAGAAGTTGAGCTACCATCCAAGACATTATGAGGGGTGCATTTCCAGTGTGAAATCATGGATGACATGTAACAAGCTGCATATGAATGATGATAAAACTGAAGCCATCTTGATCACCATGAAAAATCTTTCTCATTCATATCCTTTACTTCAAATCATAAGTATCAGCAATACTACATTACCTTCACAGTCAGTATGAAACTTAGTTGTCACCATCAACAGTACGCTTCCATTACACCACCGTGTAATGAAAATATGCAAGGCTGCGTTTCTGGAGCTGAGATGCATCAGGTCCATTCAGTTTTCTTTCTGTTGTATATGACCAAAACACTTGTGTGTTCCATAGTACTTTCAAGACCGGACTATTGTAATTCACTTCTGTCTGATTCATCTCAGTATCTACTACAGAACTTCATAAAGTTCAAAAACAGCTGCTCGGATCATCCTTTGAGTACAGAAAACACCAGAGCAAACCTCCTCCTGCTCTGCAGCCTTCACTGGCTACCCATTCAATCCAGAATCAAACACAAAATCTGTTCACTATGCTACATTTCGTTGACTGGCTCCAGTCCAATATACCTATCTAACCTCGCCCGTGTGTCCATCCCATCTGGAAACATACACTCCTCTTCTGACACTGGCATTCTCATCATTCCCGCTGTTAAAACAAAGTCATATGAACATCGTTCCAAGGCCCAGCTACGTGGAATGACTTGCCCATAGATATTAGGCGTATGGACACTAATCTCATTCTGGATTGCTCTTAAAACTTACCTAATTTGACTACAAAAACAGACTTAAAGACCTAATAATGTTTACTTCTTTGATTATTGTAAGCCGGTTTTTGTTTTGTATTTTCATGGTGATTGATTTTGTAATCTTGTTGTTATGGTTTTTTTTGGGGTCATCTAGTATTGTAAAGCACTTAGAATTTCTAAAGATTATGCACTCCACCAAGTCGAAATTATTATTATTATTATTATTTCATATATTAATTTGATGATGTTAATACTGTGTTAACACCTTAATCCTCCATAGTTCATTGATTTCATGAAGTATTCTTGGCCAGTGCTTTTTTCTGATAGTGTGCTTGTTCAGCACATTTTCTATAGATCTACATTTCTAACAATAGCACACAAAACAAAACATGAGCATGTTAAAAAGAGGACACACAAAAAACGTCATAAGAAAACAACTTCATTAACACAGTTTAGACAATGTCAGAAAAGAAAGATGTCCTAGAAATTGCTTTAAATCAAAAGTCTGTATTGTGTGAGAAGTGGCGCTTGTATTTTTTACCTCTTTGATACGTCACACGCAGTGACATCAATTTCTAAAAATAGAATTTTGGACAAGGTGAACCAGCATAATGGCAACCAGTGATACTTTCCGTATTATTCTTTTTACTGAAAATGATGTACCAGGCGCTAAATTTGTTCATCCGAATATAGATGAGCATTCCAATATTCAGTTACAGCAATGGCTAGAATGTCGAGGCCTACCCAAAAACAGAAAAAGAAGCATACTGCTTAAAAGGTGAGTCAAAACAAATACTATACATGTCGGGACCTAGTGTATTTATGTTTTCTGGACTTCGATCATTTCTTGAATCGTGCATTTTGTATCTTGTATTTTCAATACTCTTCTGTATGCAAAGTGTTGTAAATAACAGAAATGTCGATTTTTTTTCCTATCTGCAGTATATTTTATACATTAATCAAACCAGAAGTCACTTTGACGTGTTTGATTTATAACTGTACATTCTTGTATGGTTTTATACAGTTTGAAACAGTAAGGTACCCCATAACTGTTACTGTTATCTGATGGGTTTTTTTTGCTATTGTTTTTCTTCTAATCATTATTATTATTATTATTATCGAAAATAATCCCGGTAATTTTGGCATAATTGCATGGGTATGTAAGTAATAAAAGTTACTGTTATATGTGTTAATGATTATTTTTGCTATTGTTATTCTTCTAAATATTATTAATATTATTATTATTATTATTATTATTATTGCAGATGGCTGTGATGAATGTTCCCTGGTGTGACTTTGTGGTTTGGTCAGATGTAGACTGTGTACTTCTTAGAATCAGATTTGATGAATCTTTGGAATAGTATAATGCACAAGTTGATAGAATTTTATCACCAATACATATGCCCTGAATATGTTAAGATGCAAATTCCAAGGGAACTGCCCCCAATTAAATTGTCTGAATGAAGTGTTGTTAGGATTTTGAAAATTGACTAAACAGTTGAACCTATAATAAATACACATTGAGAAAAGACAGGCTGAATACTGAGTGGGATTACTTTCTGTAACAGTCTAAATTTCTTAATTCTCTCAATGGACCATTCAGCATGTATCCTATGCTTGGCAGTATCTTTAGTTAGTGCAAACTACATATATATGTATCCTTCATCACATTTTTTATGGTAAAATCACGTCGGCCACAATGATGTATACCCATCGCATACACCTTTCTCTCTCCTTGTCAGGCTTTGGAAAAGCGTGTCCAAATCCAATGAACCAAACACCATCTTTCTGGTATCTCGAATCACTTGTACATGAACCATAGCAACAGTGCTTAGTGGTCACCATATTAAATAATTACTTTTCCAGAAGAATATATAGCTTGTTAATTGATTTCAAAATGTTGCCAACATACATCTTACTACGCATTGCTAGCGACTTTGCCCGAAAACAATATGGCCGCAGACAGGGTAATGACATCATGGTTTATTTTTAGCACAAGGCTGAATTAAGTACAAGCGCCATTGAAAATCTTTTTCCCAATCATGATAACAAATAATAACTTAAAAAGTTATTTACATTTCATTCAATGAGGCTATTGAATTTTGATCATACAAATTATATTCATCACAATCCATGCTCTTTTCAATTTTTAAAATGGTCTTGAGAATGTAAAAATGCTAACATGACTTTTAACTTGTGTTTAATAAAATCTCTGAAGTGTGTTGTTTTTTTGTCTCTATCGATCCATTTTCACTCCACTGATCAAAAATGATTTTTGTTCTACATGGTGTTTTTGTTTCATCACATTAAAAATAAAATCTGATCCAAAATCACTTCAGCAACATAAGTGCATGGAAGTGCAAATGGCCGGGTTACCGTAGACATGCAGACTAATTAAAGGGAATGTTATGCATAAATAATTTATCCATTTCTTTTGTGTCTATACTCTTGTATTAACTACTAATCCACATTTATTTAGCTGATTTGCAACAAAATTTTAACTGCAGATCCAGGTAAGTAGCAAAAATAAATGTACATTAAATAAAATAAATATGTTTTTCATACTGTTTTCTCTAATTATGATATGTAATACAGTAAAACCTGTTATGAGAGACCACCCCTCCTGCCAACAAAAAAAAAAAACAAAATCACAAGACTGGTGGTCTCTCATAGCAGGTTTGTACAAAAAAAAAAAACAGTTTCCAAGGTCCTGATTCAGAACAATTTAGAGAAAAATAACCACAATCACTGTACATATATTATTCATTCTTTATTAATATGCATTCATCAAAAAACAAACGTATATAGCAGTATGGATATATTTCTATCATTAAATACGAAATCACATTTACAATTGAAGATCAAATACATTAGCGTGTGAAATCATTTCTGATTTACTCCTTTTCCTTTATAAGAACCTAAATTTGTTTTACTGATGTTTAAACCGCTTTTTTGCGAGTGGTCTGCTCTTTTTCACTTCTTTCAGTTACAGTAATTATTTTCTCCAGCCTTAAAATTTGTCTCTTTTTAGTTGGAGGTTCATCCATTGTTATTAAGGTTCTAGGTGTTAACGTTATTAGTGCTCAGTTGTAATATCGAACGTAAAGACAGTTTTACCTGGGATTTGGGAAAGTATGAAAAATTTATACATGTGCATTGCATATATCAAACAAATTAATGAAATAAAAAGAAATAATTATCTCGTCCAGAAACAGAACCGTTTACTCTGAGACAAAAGTGAATGGCTTCATTCAAAGAAGACATACAGGGATTAACTCAATTAACAAAGTAACCCAGTCGCACCAACTTGAATAGACGGCAGCTTAGATTGGGATGTAATCATTTAACATCTGGGGATAAAACAACAAGCATCACAAGTCTTGAACACTATCAATCGAATCCCGCAAATGATTCTCTATTGCTGGTTTAATAGACAATGACCTTATCCACCCTCAAGCAATATGGATTAACTCTAAAGACAAATAATATACGTAACCACTGCATTCAATTTTGGCACTGCAGTGGCAATTCATGTCATGTACATTACTGTATTTCATATATTTTTGTACCCTTTAATTTTTTGTACATAATCCAGTTATCAAAATAATAATTATTTAAATGTCATAATTTTTCATACATATCACTGTGTATTTTTCAAAAAATCCATTAAATTCTTGGACATAAAATTTATATTAAGAAGATTTACATTTGCAAACAAGATTAAAAATACCATACTGCCATTTTGTTTTTACAAAAATTAATAATTGTTGGTAAGAAAATACAATGATTGATGCATAAGCATGGGCGCCTGCAGCATAAGTCAATGGGGGGTCATGTGACTCCCCCCAAATCACATTGCAGATATATATATATATATATATATATATATACACACACACACAGTCCTACCCGATTATGTCAACATCCTTGGGCTCGAGGAAATATTGTCGACATAGGCGGGTGTCGAGATAAGTGTTGGGGGTGGTCTGAAAAAAAGATACAAGTTAAATTCGTCAGTAAGGGGTGACCTGTCGTCAGTGAGTAGCATTTACGCTTTGAGAAACAATGCAAATTTTGATTACATGAAGGCAAAACCAGTGTGAAATACACTTGTATATTGACAAATTACATTTTGGTTACCTTTGTGTAATAAAATCCACAATAAAATATTGCATCAGTCATATCCTGATATGAAAAACATTCACTACGATTTTCAGTGTCAATGTCGGCATAAGCACATGGTTGCATAGTTGTTATTTACATGCTTCAAGTACATGTACTTAAATTGGCCTAGATTTTGGTCAGTCTGTTCCCATCTTATTGAGGCTACCAAGGGGATGGGGCTATTCACAGGGAAATGAAAACCTGTCGACAAGTTGGTTTAAACAGTACGTGTATTTAGTTACAGAAGTCATCGTGAAAAGTACATAAAAGCGAACAAGAGATATGCGGCTAATATGATTAATGAAGGCATAATATTGTATACATTGACACATGCTAATGAGGTATTAAAAGAAAACGATTCTTACAATACAATATTGTAACAATGTCAGCTTAAGTGGTATACATTTAAAATTTTTCACAGACATCTTTGTGAGATGCCCCACCCTCAACTTTCTTAACAGCCAGATATTTAGTTTCCAGAGGCTGTAAATTTAATCTGCGTTTTACACTGCCGTTGGTAGCCATCGTAAATATAAATAAAGTTAAAAAGGAAATTTCACAGCACAATAAACTTGTTTTAATCACCGATCACTTTGGAAAATGCAAGAACCGATCAGATTCATTGCTTTTATTTAAGTCGCCGCTAGAGGCCAACTTTATAGGACCAAACAAAAGCCTGTTTTTTTTTATCCGACCACGACATTAAAGCTTGGCGGCAAGATCAACTAATTGTTGAATAAAGTACAGGTCGGAACTGGCCGCTTGCTGACATAAATGATTAGGCAGGAAAATTAAAACCTGGCGGCAAGATCAACTAATTGTTGAACAAAGTTTGGATTGGAACTGGCAGCTGGTCAACATAAATGATAAGGTGGGGAAATTAAAGCCTGGCGGCAAGATCAACTAATTGTTGAACAAAGAATGGGTCGGAATTGGCAGCTTGTTGACATAAATGATTAGAAAACAAAGGATTTGTTCAAGCTGGGACCAAGGGCTTCTGTCGACATGTACGTTTATTTTTTATCTCGACATTGACATAAGCATGACAATTTTGGTAGTAATAGTAGACCAAGGGACCGGGACTTCGCTTCTTTGTCGAAATAGGCGGCTTGTCGACATAAGTGATGTCGATATAAATGGGTAGGACTGTATATATATATATAAATTCTGACAAGTTTAATCATGCAAATGAAGCAGAAAATATGTCACAAGATTCTGTTCAAAACACTTCGTAAATATTAGCTTTAGTTTCAGACTGCTTACTATACTAACTTTCCCGGCCGTGACTGACTGCCCACCCCTTGTTTTTGCAAAAATTCCTGAAAACCCCCCCCCCCCGTGCAAAAAATCCTGTGGGCGCCCATGTGCATAAGTTCTCTTATTGTCATTACAGTATCTACTGGTGTTTATTAACAAATGGACAAAGGACTTTACAGACCATACCTTTAAATATTATCATTAATTATTTCTCCTTATTAAGTCCGTCACCATAACAAAACAGCACGTGCATTTTAAAACAAGTTCAGAAGCCTTTTGATGTTTTCTTATCCATCAAAAATTACATCTCAGTACATTCTGAAGTGAAGACCACAGACCATTGGTCAACTAGTCGTATTGTTTCATTGTAGTCATACAAACATAAAATATAAAAACCTTGTCATTTTCCATCGTAAATTTGAAAGTCACAGACTCCGTTAAATCGATTCGTATATATACATATACTATCTTTTAAGTGCTTGTTCTGTTTTGACTTGGATATAATTAACATTTTATTGCAAATCTATTCTACGATATACCCGACTATTATCTTTATTGGCGAGTTCGAATAACAAGTAATGCATATGATCGCTTGTCCTTATAACATTTGCTGTATGCCCTCAATCTGATTTCATCTGGAATAACCAAAGTGCAAAGCATGTTTAATTACCGTGTAAATAACACTGCATAGCTATGGGGCGCCGTAGCAGACAAAAGCTGCTTCAGTGAGAAAGTTGCAGTTGAAATTTCTATGTCATGTTGAGAAATCCAATAGCACATGTTGGATCAAATTGAATGTCTTTAAAGTTCCATTTTCGAGTTCAAGAATTTAGATTTTATATGTTGAATTATACAGTGATGGTTTAAAGTTCTATTTCCTATGTCATTGTTTTACAGGGTTTATTTTGAATTGTACAGCGGTGGTTTAAATTTCAGTATCATAAGTCGAGAATCCCTAATTCACACGCTGTATGCAGCTGTTTGTGATGAAAGTTCCATTTCATATGGCGAGTATTTAGATTTCATCTGTTGAATTTCACAGCAATGAGAGGCAGCCTTCTTGTTTAAAAATAACGCGGTCAATTCACAAGAGCAACCTCTAGCGAAGAAATTCATAGTAATTCTTGACCTGTGAATGGTAACTTTCAAACTGTAAATGCATGAAATGTAATGGCGCCTCATAATTGAATACATGAATGATGTATCTTAATACTCGATATTAGTTTGAATTGTTAAAGTGGACATTGTGTAATGTTTTAACACCAACACATCATTTCACAATATAAAACTAAAAGTTCTGACAAGCACAATAAAATGTCCAATCACCACTGTGTAATTCAACAGATACAATCTGAAAACTCAACATACGAAATGGAACTTTCAGCACAATCAATGTGATTCAGCATGTTAAATTGAAACTCTTGACATATGACATCAAAATTTCAACAACCGGCATGTAATTCAGAAGATACAATCTAAAAACTTGACATTGGACATCGAATTTTCAACCAGCGCTGTGGAATTCAACAGACGAAATCAAAATACTCAACATATGAAATGGAATTTTCAACATAAACTCTCTGAACCAATACGTAAATTAGGAATTCTCAACGTATGACGTTGAAATTTCGACCACCGCCATGTAATTCAAACGACACAATCTAAAACCTCAATATAGAAAATATAACATTCAACCACTACTGTTTAATTCATCAGGTACAATCTAAAATCTCAACCTAGAAAATGGAACTTTAAGGACAAGCATTTTTGATACAACATGTGAAATTGGAATTCTGGACATATGACATTAAAATTTCAACAGCAACGTTCTGATTGGGCCAACTTTTGTCCACTACGATGCCTCATACATAGCCATGTGGTTGTTGTGACAATGTACATCGTAATTAAAACAAGAATGAATAGTTGATTTAGCAATGTTTATTGATAATGGAATATAGTAGGGTTGTAATACATGAAGATTATCACAATCGTCAGGTAACTGAAAATAGTCTTTTTTCCTCTTTGCAAAAGCTGCGAATAAAAACCACCCATAATAAATATGGTCTTGTACACTGACAAAATTTTGTTTCATCTCTCTCTCTCTCTCTCTCTTGCTCACACCCACGCGCATTAACTAACCATGATTTCAAGTTCTTTATTTTTTTTGCGTACAATTTACCATAAATAATACCTATAGTTAATACATGTTCAAGCCATCTTGATCATTTTGCCAACATAACATAACAGCTACATATGCTCTAAATGCAGACGAGTTTGCACACTGAGACATATTCCTCTCTCTCTCTCTCTCATTCATTCACTAATAACAAACATTCTCTCTTGTTCACTAATAACAACAAAAATCTTTTTGAGTACTTTTATTGTAATTAGATTCTTGAGTTGAGAGCAGAATGAGACAGAAAATATACATTTACTTTGTACGTTTGTACCGTTAGGTTGTCGAGTAGTGTGTGTTCCGTAGAACTTGTTCAGGTACGATCCCTTTATTTTTCGTACACGGTCAGTACCACCAAATGATAATTATTTATTTTACATATTATTTTTCGCACATTGAAATTAATAATTATTTTTTCTTGTACGAAAAATTACATGAAATACGGTAGCCTGGTTTATGGACTATAGCATCTATCACCAGTAGCCACAGTCCTTTTTTTTTATTTTCTTAAACATTTTATTATTATTATTATTATTATTATTATTATTATTATTATTCTTTTTATGTTTGTTTTTTATCAGAACCATTGTTACTAATCAAGCTGCCGTCGTAACGATTGCGTATAGGTCAGTGGTGTCTATGTTCTTGTAATACGGTTGTTCATAGGGATGCTGGGTCCTACTCATACATATGATCTATGATATAAGGCTGGGAAGCAGGCTAAGTGCGGGAATAATTAGTCTGGTTCCCCGCTTCTTATGCTTCCTGCGTTTCTCTCCCCCATACGAATGCAAGGAGCATGCTAAGCAGGGAACCTGACTAGGGAATAATCTACATGTACTTAGTGTCCTTTACAACAGAAACTATAAAGCCCTATAGGTTGGGTTGGGAATCTGGGTACTTTTTCACATCCGGGCATTTTCACTGTATAGTTCGACCGCCGAGGTGAAAACAACCGCCATTGTTCTAGTGACTTCAGTAATGCATGAGAGACATTTATACAACATTTTAAGATATGCCTAAGATTTGCAGTGTTGGTGGGTGCATAAACCATCATATGCAAAAGGAAAATTATTATAAACGCAGTGTGGATAAACTTTTAATCATTATTAATCAAGGTTTAATAGGACAATTAAAGAATAATAATAATGAAAAAATATAAATTAATAAGAACTTTAAAAAATAATTAGCATCACAGGTAATAATGACTGAAAATTTCAGATTTTGATATAGTTTAATTTAAAAAAAAATAGGTTTAAGATAAAGGTGTACAATTACTTCAACAAAATATTTTGTTTAAAAGAAACTTACCAGGTGTATCAGTAAGATAGTTGCAAACATCAGGCCATGTCACTTCAGGCCATTTTGTTGTGTTATTTGCCCAAATATCTGCTTAATGTGAGTATGTGAGAAAGCTTGCCAGTAGCTTCTCATGGGTTGGTGGTTCTTTCCTGTTTTCCCGGGTTCTTCCTCCACCATTTTTACTGGCTGCCATGTATAGTCTCTCTTGTGCTGAAAAATGGTGTTAAACCCAAAACAACAACAACAAATATCTGCTGGAAATTTATAAGGACAGTCATTAATTTCCTCAACTTTAAGTTTCTGTAAATATCATGCATTGGCATTGCTATCCAGCGTCTCTTTGTAACCGTAAGACATTGCAAAAATGGCCAACTGATCTATGATCCTTGCATTTATATTCATCATTTTATAATGAAAAGTGTACAATATACAAACTACACCGCTCCGGTGGCCTAGTGGTTAGAGCGTCCGCCTCAGATGCAGGAGGTTGTGGGTTTGATCCCCAGCCGAGTCATACCAAAGACTTATAAAAATGGTACTAACAGCTGCCTCGCTTGGCACTCAGCATTAAGAGGTTAGTGTTAGGACTGGTTGGCCTGGTGTCAGGATAATTTACTGGGTGGGACATCATGCTACATGTCTGCAGCATGATGCCCCAGTGCTAGACATCACTATAAACTGCCACGCTGCAGACATCATAGCGATATGACTGAAAATTTTTTAAAGCTACATTAAAAATCCAAATCACACACGAATCACACAATATACAAACTATATAACAAACACAGCCTTCAAACTGCCTTGACACTAAAAATATTGTTGTGTACACATGTACGTGACATGTACACACCACTGCCACCCTTATCAACCTAAAATATATTATGTCCATATAACAACATTCGACAGACATACATTCGTGGTTTTATGTCCTGCTTGTACAGAAGACTATGCAGCACTTCTGAACAGAAAACAGAAATAATAAACAAAATATATGTAAACTAAAGCAGTTTGCAATATCAAAAGTAACTAACACTACCGTACTGTTACTAAGCAATTGTTTTCACCTCTGCAATATGGCGGAAAGTAGGTTGCTAAGCTTGTAACTTCATGCCGACCCAACCTATAAGCATACCTACAACATTTTGGATATCGATAGAACAGTATGAGCGGTTCCTGTTATAGGGATTAAATAAAGGTCAGTGGATTATATCCTCGTTTTTTCAATTCAGTTGTTCATAGCAGTTTCAAAATGCATATTTTGCCAGGACATATTTTGCCAGGACATTGCAGTCACTGGTCGCGTTCAGCAGGTGGTTGCTCACGACAGAGCATTTATATAATAAAATCGATCTGTGTATTATGATTGTGATTGGAAATGACAGGAGGTTGCTCATAGCAGAGGTTGCTCACAACAGTTTTTACTGTATTGCTCTTGTATGCTCAGATTATGCTTTTTGCCACTTACATTAGTTATAAATTATGCTTATACCTCTCTTGGGGTTTGGTATGTGTGAATCTACAGCAAAGCAGTTCAGGTTCACATTAATACAATTTCCCTTTGATCAGGTACCCGGGTAACTGATCATTAGAATTGACAGGCACTCGGTAGAAATTTCACCAACTTTTGACATCTCTAAATGGCAGTTAATTTACTGTCTGTCATAGAAAGTGTACTTTCATCGGTTTTATTGTACTTTGCCCTAGAAAATCCAAAAATCAAAGAGGCTAATGATTCATCTTTTTAGTAAGTTACATTTAAACTTCTAAATCTTTGTCTTATTGCAGCAAAGTTACAAACCAACAAAACTACATTAACCCACCCACCCACCCACACACACTTTGTAATCCAAATAATGCATTTTTCTTTGCAAGCTTACTGATTTCTTTGTTGTGAAAGAGTGCCTTGGGTGATAGTGTGATCTTCAGATATCTTGTGGCAAACAAAGGCAGACTGTTCAAAATTCTTACAAAAATGAAAGGATTTTTCGCTTTTGTAGTCTTCGCAATTAAGCGATCACAAGTCACACTGATAATCCAATGGATATACCGTATTCCATCTGAGAGAATTATTTTCTGCATTGTTCATTCAAGTTATGATCCACAGTTATTCTGTTGTGTTCTGCTTCTTTCAGTTTCCTGGTTTGTGATTGCAGGTGCACGCAGTTTTCATCTGGAGATCATTTTCTAGTTTGACAAGCATCAAAGTTAGTTTGTTTGGTCAACATGTTGCTGAGATCTATGGAAATCGTGTGAGAGCTACTCTGTCATAACAGTGCCTTATGCTTTAAGTATACACGATGCCATCCCTCATCCTATGCATTGGAGATTGAATAAATCCTGATCACATTATGCAAATCCTTTGCTTCAAAAATATGAACAACAAAAAGTGTGCATCAGATATGTATCTCCAACATGCATATCTGATGCATAGATGTGCATAAAGGGAAACACAGCATAAAGTGTGTATTGTTGTCACCATTATATGTCATCAGATTGCTAATATGCATTTATTGTGAAATATTTAGTATTAGAATGAAGAAAAGAAAAATCAAGGCAGTTAATAACTGAAAATTGTGATTTTCTGTGATGTTGTAACTATAACAGGAATCAAGGACAAGATTTCTTTTCTATATTAATTTATTTCATAATCTTAATGCCAAATTTCACATCAATAAATTTTCCAAGACAGTGGAAGAAGAAGAAACAAATGGCAATATTCCATTAACTTTTTTCATTTCATCTGCAACACAGCATACTACATTCACTGTTTTCTTCAACTTTTAACAGATTTCTCCACAGCAGGTGTTGGATCAAAATCCTTAAGTTCAAGAATTGGTGTTCCTTGGGTTGTCATTGAAATTTTTCCGTCCACAGGCACCCCATGTATAAAGCTAATATTTTATCATTCTCTTTTTTTCTGTCCATGGGAATGTCCTATTCCATGAATCATTCCACAAATCTCTCAAAACCTATGACAAAATGAGGACATGTTGAAGAACCGGAACTTGTAGCTCAATTCTCTACTCCATTTGAAGAAGGGGAAAATTTCTGATACAGGAGGAATTGTACAAAAAGTAAAGATATACCATGCAAAATAAAGTGCAGTTATGCTTCCTAGAATTGACCGCTCTGGTGGCCTAGCGGTTAGAGCATCCAGCTCGGATGCAGGAGGTCATGGGTTCCATCCTCAGCCAAGTCATACCAAAGACTCATAAAAAAAAACGGTTCTAACAGCTGCTGCACTTGGCACTCAGCATTAAGAGTTTAGTGTTAGGACTGGTCAGTCTGGTGTCAGGATAATGTGACTGGGTGGGACATCATGCTACATGTCTGCGGCATGATGCCCCAGTGCTAGACATCACTATAAACTGCCACACTGCAGACATCATAGCAATATGACTGAAAAATTGTTTAAGCTATGTTAAAAAATCCAAATCACACAAATCGCTTCCTAGAATAGACCATGGATAAACCAATAGAAAAAGTTGAATAAATCAGTATTGGCTGTTCAAACAAAATGATGTGAAGTCATTACCACAACAATCCTTTTGACTCGATATGAATACTGTATATAAATATACTTGCTTGAAAGTTTGGTCGAACTTCAAACAGTATATAGATCCTGATCTTCCATCGCATGATATATGTTGTTTGTTCTGCTGATTGCTCCTTTTAAACATCATAGACCCAGATATGCCAGTGCATCAGGCAAGGGTAGATCTGGGTTTGTGCAGCTTGCACTTCTGACTGACAACTGTGTCCTGGCAACAATTGCCATGTACAATATTCTGCAAACATGCAATTGATCAGAGCAAGTATGCTGGGAACTAGTACCCCCCCCCCCTTTCCAGGTATCTTGTATCATGACAAACCAGTGGAAGGAAGTCATGAATAACTAATACATTTGCTAAATTGTTTGGTTTTTCCAGTCACTGCACAGTCAGAACCAATATCTAGCTCTGTTGGCAAAGAAAGAGAAATTGAGTCCTTTATTTTTAAGGCCTGTTTATTTGTCTCTGTTAGTTTTCACAGTGATGTATCTTAACGTGATAATGTGCCTTTTGTTGAAAGTGTATTAAATTGCAGAAGTGGGGATTCATGGTTGTAATCAAACCAGATATAATGACTGTGTTTTATCCATATGTATGTAAGAGATGATTGGGATATGGCCAAAGCTGACCATTTGGGGGTGGGGTGGTGGTGGCAGCATTTGGGAATAATGCATAAGGTCAGGAATTACTTTGCAGAAAGTATTGAAAAAGAGACGCAATTAAGTATTGGATTGGGTCTTATGAGCCTTCACAAATATTCCTTGATCAGAACAGGAAAGAAATCTCTTGTTATTAGTGCATGGAGAGGACCTGAAAAAGAATGCCTGTTATTAGTTCCGATATTGTTTACATACTTGCTGTCTAGGTTTGCCCATAGATATAGCCTCTAGGTGTGAAGATAGAGCAATAAGAACAGGAATTCTTTTTATAGCCATTAACCAGTCAGGCATACGAATATGAACAAAAAACCATGGCTAGGTTTGTTGTCAGTAGAACAGATCTTTGTCATGCACTTTTTTTTATACCACTGTTTGTTGTTTTCTCAGTACCGTTGCCAACACAAGAGATTATTATTATTGGTCATTTTGAGTGTGATTTTTTTTCTTTGGACTATTAGTGAGTCATGTAAGATTTTAAAAAATGCCACTGTCATGGAGGAGTTTCATAGATGTGATGAAATAGTTGATCATGGCTTGAAAAAAAAAAAAATTGTTTCTATCCCGTTCAGTACAGTCCCCAGGTGGCCAAGTGGGCTAAAGCTCTCACCTTAACACATCACTGCCATCTCAACTCTATCCATATGGGTTTGTGTCTTGAGCTTGGCCATTGTGGGTATGTGAGAAAGCTTGCCAGTAGCTTCCTGTGGGTCGGTGGTTTTTACTGGGCTTTTCCTGGGTTTCACCTTCATGTGTTATATTTGCCGACAGATATAGCCTGTTGTGTGCTGAATAATGGCATTAAATCCATAACAACGACAACATCAGCAGCAGCCTATTCAGTACTGCTGCCAGTACCATTTCTATGTCTTTGATATGACTAGGCTGGGGTTTGAACCTGCGACCTCCCGCATGCTAGACAGACAGTCTGACCACTTAGGCCAATGGAGCGGTCAGCTGCAGCTGAAACAGAGCTTCATAGACAATTTTTCTGACACAGAAGGTAATACCTGACAGGGCATGGAGACATTTCCTCCCATCTGCTTGGGTGGTCTATTCACCCCCATTCTGATTGGTTTCGTTCTCGGTGTAACTCATCATAGGGAAGTGATCTTGATGATTAATTTTCACATCTAATCACTGTATCTTGTCAGTGAGAGGTGTACATATCCCTGGCCGCCAGTGCAGCCAATATAGCAGCAATTGTGGCCATGTGACAGTTGTTCATTTGCCAGGACCTGTTTTTGCAGCTGGTATATTTATTTTCAAGCTCAATTGATGCATCTGGTTTCAAGTGATACAATATTCATGCAGCAGGGATTTGGCTAAAATGGCAATTAAAACAAAAAAACACTGTGTGCAAATAGGGGTAAAAATGAAGAAATGGCTTGATAACTCTTGAAATTTTTATTATTTGAAAATTATAATGGCCGTGTTTTCTGTTTTGTGTAGATAAAACAGATTTTGTAATGTTAAAAAAAATAATCGCCAAATTTTTATAACAATTCTAGCAGTAATCATCTTCATGTTCCTCATTTTGTCATACTTCATAGTTTTCCTCTTAATTGACTTATATTAGGGACTATCTTGTAGTCCTACCATTTAGGAAATCAACCTTTGTCAAGTTCGTAAGGATGTTGACAACTTCTTTTGACGAATTAAACTGAAACACTTTTCACGACACACCGAAAACCCCTGATGAGACTCGGTCTTTTGAAAATGAAATTGTTCATCTATTCAGACAAAAGAGGACATGGATACTGCCTAACCGCAATGAATATATTGAAGCTTTCTGCAAATTGGTAAAATTGTCAGTGTTAAACTTCAAACAGAAATGGGAGGTATTGCCTCAAGATCACAACAAAAGCAAAACAGGCCCACCTAGAAATATGCAATAGCAGAAACATTATCATAAAAAGCCGACAAAGGCTCTTCTATTGTAACCATGAATTTGAATGCTATTGATTACATTAATGAAGCTCTATGAGTTAATGATGAGAATTATTGTACCAAATTAAGCAAACTGAAATGCATCACTATATGGTCAAAAACCCTGTGCTACAAATGCATGATAAAGGGGAATTAGATGATAAGGTTTTCTTAACCTTATCAATGACAAAATCCACACTCCTATATTCTGTCTCCTTCCAAAAATACATAAAAGCCTTATTTCCAGAAAAATTACTCGAAGACCTGAAATTAGTGTAAACTGATGGAAAAAGTTAGTATCTAATAGATGAACACATTAACTTGTTAACCCAAGGCAAACAGCTAGGTGTTCTCCTACAGCAGACTTGTATCCCAGAGACATGCAGACAGCACTTGTTGATTTTTACAGAGGGGCTACTTGCAATAAATGAGTTACTTTTGCTTTGTGTTCCTTCAGTTAAGCTGAAATTTGTCACATACATTCTCAATAAAAGTATGTACATAATGGTATGTCATGCAGCATGCAGAAAAAAAAATCAAGCATAAAGGTAAAAATGAAATGATTTATTTACCAATTTGTTTCTCTTGTCATTTATAATCCATAAAATCCATGTTGAAATTCACACCGAATAATTCACACCTTCAGCATATGAAATAATTTTATTTTATGTTGACAGAAATTCTGCTTATCATGTCTCTTGTAACCTTTAACCTCATGTGAAAACTTCAAACAGACCTGCATACTTTTCTTGCCTTTACATACCTTTCTTCCTTAGAATTCGCCACTGAAAATTTAAAAACTAACAAAACACTTTGAACAGACTTAGAATTATGAACACTCGTGCTAATTTCCCTAATCATTTATTTGCTGATTCTTCAAAAGATTTTGAAAAGTCTTGATCATAGCCTGTAAGGTAATTTTCTACTTTCATGACAGATTCTTGTCATTTTACATCATTTTCATATCTAAATAATTCCACTATTTCTGGTGCTATTAAGTCAAATTTATTTTCCCTTTGTGCTGCAATGTTTCATGTATCTATGTAAGCTAAAAATTGATTGGTTAAACTACCTGCATAATGAGGAAATGGCTTGAAATCAACCAGTGGTTTGTGCCACTTAAACTCGTGCAGGTTATAGGCAGGTTATAGCCACTCAAAAGCGGTGCCCGGGATACAAGCAAGTTAAACTGTGCCACATTGTCATGGCACTTAGGAGATGAGGGAGGAAAAGTATGAGTGTTACTATGGTGGCATGGGTTAATGTGTTAAATCGTTTGTCAAAATTATATCTTTATATATTATGGATTTAAAAACAAAAAGTTCAGCTATCTATAATTTACCTCACAATTTCTTTCTGGTCATAATGAAAGTCACTTTTCTGTACACTAACATACCAAACCATGAAGGTTTAACATCAGTAACCTGAACTACAGCAGTAAATAAACCCAAGTATGCTCTCCAATCAGTGTATATTAGCTCTATTAAAACTGGTATTACACTGCAATCATTTTTACATTTGATGACTCCCATTATCTGCAAATCATCGGAACTGCTATGGGAACCAAAGTAGCCCATCATGTGCCATTATTTTTATTGGTGATCTAGAATGGAAAATGCTAAACTCGGCACAAGATAAGCTTTTTATTTTTCTATTTTTGAATATATGGACTGGTTTGGAGTTGGAATTAAATTATTCCACAAATACTGTAAATAGTTGCCACAAAATTATTAAGTTTACAATGGAATTCCATGGAAAAAATTCACATTCCTTGATACTACAGTTATTCATGAAATAGTAAAATATTATTCGATTTATACTATAAACCTAAATATAAACATTGCTATCTACATTATGATTCCTACCACCCATATCACTGTACAAGATCAGGTCCTACAGTAAACTAATATGAATTAGACGAATCTGTACCTAACAGTTGGACTTAGTGAAAAATGCCTCCACTCTCATCCAATTCTATGAAAGAAGAGGCTATCCAGCTCAGATTTTAACATGAGCTTTAGCTAGCCCAGGAAAACCTGTTTAGAATACTAAATCTGTCTTAGAAGGATATAAAAAGTAGTAGTGTGATACCAGTTATCATTTCATATGAAAAAGGCAAATATTTTCCCCAGTGTGCAATAAGATTTCTCCGGATATTTATCAACCATAGTCTTCCAGAGATATTCCAAATTCAGCCAGTCTTCACCCCAGCAGAGTGGTTCAAAATTAAGCAATCAACTAATAAGAGCAGAGTTTTCATGTAGTAACCCATGCCTGACAGGTAAAACATTGTGAGACCTTTAATTACAGGTTCTGCATGAAAACAGAAATCTAAAATATCAGAAGCACATTTACAAACCTCATATGTAAATGAAAAAATTGAGAGGTCATTGTACCACATGAAATGTCATTTACTTACACACCTGCCATCTATGTGGCAAATAAATGTGTAGGTGAGACCAAAAGGGAATTGCAAGTGGGAATAAAACAACACCTTGGATATATCCATAGCAAGGAGGAGATCCCAGTGTCATAACACTTTAACCAGTCTGTCCACAACATAAACTGTGTTCTATATCAGATAATAGAATTCATCAAATCTGATCTAGAGATGTCTAGTAGCAACATTAATTGGAAAGATGGAGAACTTTATTTGATACCCCAATTGCACACTCTACAGATGGTAGGAATCAACTTCTCTGTTTAAATGGGAGTCAGGCATATTTTAACCTAATTTTTTTGACACCGCTCCACCACTCTTTAAAACACCATGAGAGCCCCATTCCAAAATGACTACATGACTGCTGTGTACAGTTTACTCCAGAAAAAGTGCACAACATACAAAGAGCTTTTCCAGTGTATCATTGACAACAACTTAAGTCTAGACTTCAATGTTACTGAAGTCAGTACAGACTTTGAAGACAGATTGCTGAAAGTAGTACCTTCTCTACTCACTTGTTAGTCGAATTAAACTGTAAAAAACATTAGGGTCCTGATCTGTTGTAGCATAATGTGACTGCAGAACAGGATCTATATTCTTTGTTCTTCTGATTACTCCTAACAAACTGCATAGACTCAGATCTGCTGGCACATTATGCATGGGCAGATCTGGGTCTGTGCAGTTTGGAGTTGGACTAGTCTTACAAGCCAGTACATATGGAATCTGCCTTGTTGGACATCATGTGGAACATCAAGACTGCTTCTAGCATCTAATACAAACAACACTTGCAAGATAAAAGAATTTTTGACTAACCCATATTGAATACAGTAAAACCTGTCCTGAGAGACCACTGCTATGAGAGACCAACTGTCTTGAGAGAACAGGTTCTCCATGTACAGATTTATTGATTATATAGTGTTATGACCTGTTTTGAGAGACCACCTGTCATGAGAGACCATTATGTTTTGGCAGAAGGGGTGGTCTTTCAAGACAGGTTCCACTGTATTAAAAATCATACAGCTGATAATTTGTTTATAATGGTGATAAGTTATAATTAACAAGTTGCAGTTGTGTCGTATAAAAAAGCTGTAATATTACAAAATTCAAAATGTTATTTTATATCCTGTGACCTTTTGTCCTATATATTTCTTGTAAAAAAAATGAAAATTCAGATTGTGACCTTTTTGTCCTGTGAGTTTCTGGTGGTGAATTTTTGTCCTGTTACTTTCTGTCACACATTTTTAGGCTCATTGCCAAACAGCTGTCTCACAATAAATTTATCAGTGCCAAAAAAAACACTTCATTTAATGTTTTGGAGTTGTGCATGTGTGATTGTGCATGTGTGTTTTGCTGAATTTATATACTTCAGGGAGTGCACGTTCTTACTAAAGATGCCTTCTGTTCACATATTCATGCCATTCATATACCTGCCAAAGTTGTCATGTTGCTGTTTGCCTTGAGGGGTGGGTGGGTGGGCGGGTGTCTGGATAAAATTAAGTTTATTTTGGTTTTGAGTGCTGTAGCACAGCAACACAGTTATGTTATTTAGTACTGATTTGATCAGTTGGAGTAAATTGCCCAAGGACTGTGTCATGTAGCTGACCTAAGCTGGTAAGATTCAAAATTGTATTCATTCTAGCGAGTCTGGTACGCTGACCACTGAGTCACTACGCTTCGCAGGATAAAATGAGTTCAGGACAGAGGAAGAGATCTGTAAAGGCTTTTGTTGTGTTGAAATTACCACAAAATTTGTGTTCATCCCAATATAAAATGATATCCCTTGAACTTTTATAATATTAAATAGTACTTGGTATATATTGCATGCGTTAAAATAATACTATTTACAGGTGAGACTTGACATCTCATGGAACACATATTATGTCTCATGCATCTATTTTCCCTGAAAATAGATATGACAGTAAAATGTTGATATCCAGATTTTATATTGTATGAACTACCATCGTGTCCCATGAAATTCTTACTTATTCACTGTATCCCCTGGGGTGCAAAATTGAGAGTCAAAAATCCCCTTGGTGTCAGAACTGGGGGTCAGAATGAGAGAAAAAAGACCCAACAAACCTTGGTGTCAAAACTGGGGATCAGATTGAAAATTTAGGGGTCTCAGATGCATAAATGAAGTTTATGGGGAACTGTTATTACAACATAATTACAACATTATGTTATTACAACATAAATCTGAAAATGAAACAAATTTGCTGATCCCAGTGTCACCATAGAACATTGTAATGGAAACCCAAAACAAACACAATTGATTATAATGTTGTCAATATAATTTTAATTTATAATTACAATGGTATTATGAATAACTAAATGACATTCTCAAAGTAAAAAAGAGAGGGATAGAGAGAGGTATATACAAAGTGATTACACCTGATTGTCACAAAATAAGTACTGCTGCAACATGTAATTTATGATACAGATACTCAAAACTGATCAATTAACTTAATTGCTGATACATGTACTGTTAAATGTATTATTACAGGAAAACATAATTAAGATACGTCCATTCTGAGTTCAACTTTTTGACCAAATTTAGATCATTTGAACTGCAGATTATATGAATGAAAACCGTCCCCATAACAGCCAGTATAATCTGTTTTGCTGTATATAATTGCATGCAAGTTATTTCTGTCTGATGTATCCATTTATAACATTTCTGGCTATCTACCATACCAGGGGTCGGCAACCTATGGCACACATGCCACAAGGTGGCACATCAAGAGGTTTTGTGTGGCACATGTAGGGCAGCCAAAAATCTCGATTTTAACAGCGTTACTGTCTTACTGGTGGCACACGCTTGTTCATTTTGTAATTTATCCAGAAAAAAGTGGCACGCTATGTAAAATAGGTTGCCAACCCCTGTACTACTATACTGCTTATTTTAATAATGGGTATACATGTCCATAAAGAAATTCAAATATAAATGAAAAAGCTCTATGGAAATTTTACAAGGTTCATGGTTTTGTATTTGTTTTTTTGTTTTTTTTCAGCATGTGGTAATATTGACATCAGGAACAAGGTAGAGAACTTCATCATTTTACAGAATTGTACCGTTATAGAAGGCCCACTTCAAATTCTCCTAATTGATTATGCCAAGCCAAAAGATTACGAAAATATATCTTTTCCTGACCTGGTCGAGATCACGGATTATCTTCTGTTATACAGAGTTTATGGGTTGAAGTCCCTCAGAAACATCTTTCCTAACTTGGCTGTCATACGCGGAGAAAAATTGTTCTCAAATTATGCCTTGATAGCATTTGAAATGCCAAACTTGGAGGAACTAGGGCTTGTGAAATTGACAACAATAATGCGTGGAGCAGTTCGGCTTGAGAAGAACCCAAATCTCTGTTACATTGAGACAGTAGATTGGTCCAGAATTGCGAAAAGAAGTGAAGCATCAGAACATTTTTTCAAGAACAATAAGGATATAAATGAATGTATCAACACCTGCCCAGCGTACTGTCCTCTCAGTCGTGATGGTAATAGGAGATGCTGGACACTGGAACATTGCCAAACCATGTTAGGTAAGAATTTGTTTGACATTTTTTTTAAAAAGTAAAACATGAAAGAGTACCATGATAATATTGCCAGTAGTAGCACTGTGAAAAAATTCAGAGAAATAAATGTTTTTAAAAAAATAAGTTACAATCTGGAGCTACCCGAAAATGATGCTTGGTTTCTTTTCAGTGTTTGATAGCATCACAGGTGTTTGAGCAAATTTACTTGTACGACATTGCTTGGCTTGCCTTCTCCCTGCTCTGAGATTTTTGAAGAAAGGTCTGTTTATACTGGATTCTGCATTTTGAACCAATATCAACATAGCCTATATACTTAATTGCAAGTCGATTCCAAACTGCATAGATCCATCTGTGCAGTTTGTTAGATATACGCACTACAAGAAATGGCATGGATACTGAGCTGGTGGTGAATTATGCAACAGCAGATCAGGGTCTCTAACGTTTGCAGATGGGCTAAATATTATGTACAGTAACAGTAAGAATTATACAGTACAGTAAATCCTGTTTTGAGAGACCACTCCTTCTGCCAACAAAAAAAAAAAACGGTTTCTCAAGACAGGTGGTCTGACATAACAGGTTTGTACAGAAAGACCAGTTTCCAAGGTCAAATTTCAGCACTATCTAAAGGAAAAATAACCACAATCACTGTACAAATATTCAGTTCTTTATTAATAGTTTTTGCTAAAATATTGTATGAATTCATCGGACAACAAAATTATGTTGCAATAAAGATATACTTCTATCATTAAACATGAAATGACATTTACATTTGAAGATCACATGTACATGTATTAGCATATGAAATCGTTTCTGATTTACTCCTTGTCCTTTATAACACCCTAAATTTTGCGAGTGGTCTCCTCTTTTTCATTTCTTTCAGTTAGAATCATTATTGTCTCCAGTGTTAAAATTTGTCTCATTTTAGTTGGAGCTTTTGCTATTGTTATTAAGGTGCTAGGTGTTACATTATCAGTGCTCAGTTGTAATGCCAACAGTAACAACAATTATGAACAGGCTTATGGAAATATGAAAAATGTATACATGTACTATACCTACCAATGAATGAAATAAAAAGAAACAATTATCTCATCCAAAAATCAGAATTATTTGTTCAGATACAAAAGTCGGGGGGAAAAAAGCAGCAAACAACATGAACTTTTTACACTTTCAGTCCAGTCCAGAAAATAATTCTCACTGGTTTAATAGACCAAGATCGCATTTCACCATCAGGCAATACGAATTAACTCCAAAGACTGTTTGTGACCACTACCTTGACTTCGGCACTACAGTGACAATTTGCAATATGTACCTTAGCCTTGTTTTACATCCATAAGAAATGTTGCGATATGTTTGACATGCAAATTTACAAACTGTAGCCAGGCTCCTTTTTGTTCTTTTTTATGTTTGTTTTTTGTCAGAACAGTCTTTACTATTTAAACAGTTGTTGTTACAAATGATTACATTAAGGTCATTGGTGTCTGTCTCTGTTCTCGTGATATGGTCTTGTATAGTGTTGGAACAATCTACATGTACTTCAGTCTAGTTTACAATCTACAATATATGACACTGCGTGCATGACTTGTAAAATTTCAGAAATCAGTAGCTTCCTATTTTTCTGTTAGAACATTTTAAGTTTTCATTGCTACAAAGGATTAAATAAAGGTCAGTGGTGTATATCCCCGTTTTTGTGATGCATTTATTCAGAACAGTGTCAAAATGCATATTTTGTCAAGACATCTTGGTTGCTGGTTGCATTCAGCAGGTGGTCGCTCTCAACGTTGTGTTTATATAATAAAATTGATCTGTGCCATACGATTGTGGTCATAAATGACAGGTGGTTGCTCAAAGCAGAGGTCGCTCAATACAGTTTTTACTGTATTGGAAGCTATGTGCCTGAGCCTTTTTTTTAGTCATCTGCCTGAATTTGTTTTATTTGGTATATAGCACAGCTGATTTTTCTTATTTTCTTTAATAGTTTCTTCTCCTACAGGGTGTAGGCTCTGGGTGGCTGAGAGGTCAGAAGCACTCACCTTTACCAATCACTGCCATCTCACCCCTGTCTACATTGGTTTGAGCCTTGGACTCAGCCTATGTGGGTATGTGAGCAGATGCCAGTAGCTTCCCTTGGGTTGTTGGTTCTTACCAGGGTTTTCCAGGGTTCTTCCACCACCAGTTACTCTGGCCGCCAATTACAACCTATCATGCGCTGAAAGAGTGGCATTAAACCCAAGAACAACAACGACAATCCTATAGGTTGCCATTAACCCTTGAAATAAGTCATAACAGATCTACCGAAAACAGAATTTTGTTGCTCATGTTCCAAATACTGTGAAAACAAATAAACCTTCTAATTCTGACTACTGATCTGATTTTTTATATAAAAGCTGTGCCATGAATGGATTAGGTATGAATTCAATCAATAAATTATGTTACCATTTGTAACAAGATAACCGAGATGGATTTCCGGATTTACAACAGAACACGTTTGATGGTGATACAAATACAATGTTTATTGATGTATGACTTGAATGAGAAAGAATTATGATTAATACATGCGTTTATAGATCAAATATTGGACAAATTAACAAAAAACACACGAACCTAAAAATGCAACAAATATAAATACAAATGAATGACCTTACACAGTGCGAGGACAAGGTGAACAAATCACAGCAGTTTCACACGATGAAAAGAATGAGTGTTTTACTCAATAGTAAAAATGATGTAATCTCTCAGCTAGTGAAAAATGAGATTTTTTTACTCAAATAGTAAAATGATGAATTGATTGGGCAGATATCATACTGAAATATCTTTACACTCCCAAAACAATGGGTATAACAAGACCCCCAAATTAGCCCACGGCTAAAAGATTACATGCATGGAGTAACACAACACTCCTGTCAGTATTACACTTGGCTACCAGTCACACTGGTCAATCAAGCAAACATTATTATAGGTAGTCACCGACCACCATTAAATTCCTTGGTCAGTCAAGCAATCAGCGCCCACCAATCCAGTCAGCAACGCCCAATCACCTGCTACTCCACCAGCAACACTGTTCACTCAGCTCGACGGCTGCTGTAGTTAATTTCTATGGTTAGCTCTATAGCTGGTACCATGACTACCACCACCATGGATCACTCTGGTCACTCTGGTCACTGGTCAGCTGAAAATACATCTAACACCATGTACTACTTATGACACAGCATATAGGATAAAATATAATGACGTTATATACGGTAAGTTATACAAATCATATTATCGGTACAATAGTACAAAACAATAAACAGGTTAAGAAGTGAACCCGTGTCCGATAAGATTCCTATGGTACTAAAAGTTTCTTAATAAAATGCAACTTTATATTGTTAATGTAAATCTCTTGCTAAGTCACAAACAAGAATAGAAAGTATTGCATGATACCACACAAGCCAAAGCTACATAGAAAATGTACAAAAATAAACGTAGTAGTACAATAGCTGTAACTAACAATATACAGAAGAAATAATATACATAAAAAATTAACAAATAACTTACATACCTCTACAGCTGAAGACGTGCAAGTCCCTAAGTAGATTGCTTTACTGTCAAGACGTTCCGTAATTTGAGGATATCGACTTACGGTGAGGCATTTATACACAGACACAGAATTCGGTTTTTCCTATCGAAAGCACTTCACACGTGCGGCATAGGATGAACCGAACTCACTGTTTCGAAATAATGTACAGTATACAAAAATCACCCTCGGGTATCATTGTACACAAGAAACGAAACCCGAGTACATGTATTTAATAAATAATGGGATTTATACAATTCCGTGACAATACCTCCCCCCTTAAAAAAAAGTGGTAACACTTTTAGAAAATCACGGAATGGGAACATAAACAAAATTTTTTTTTTAATGGAATGACTATATATGAATATTTTAAAGAAGCGGTCATGTTAAGTAGTAGAGGTTTTGGGTCTGCTATAGAACTTAAAACTATGGGGGCAGACCCCCTCCCCCATTTTATAAACGGGGCAGGGGGTGCTTAATATTAAGTAGGGATTTAATGAAGTAATAAATGGTCAGCTTGCATATATAATGTGTGATTTCATGCAGTTAGTTGATTTTTCAGTGTCTTGAAATTAAAGTGAATCCTGCCATTGTGAGTCTTAGTTGGATATTTGACTATATACAATTCATGATTTATTTTGTTGGTTTTAATGGTTCGTCAACATGGTTCCTGTGCTGGTCTGGAAATCTGGAAGAGATAAAATTTGAAAATTGCTTTTCTAGGTCTTGAAAATGTTTGGAAAAATTGAAAAATGACTAAAGAGTTTTAAATTTTCATTTATATGGAAACCGGTAATGTGACTGCTCTTTTGTGTTTGGGAGACGTTTTAGTATACGGATAAAATCTTGTAGTTTTGAATAACTATTTCATATTTTAATCGCAATTTTTACATATTTTGGCCTCATTAAATCTATAAACTTGTCACATTGTTGGGTCTGGAATTTTTGTTTAGTTCGGCCTGGAAAAGGTCTGGAATCTGTTGTTTTTTTTTAGAGTTGTGGCAGGAATCCTGCGTTAAAGGTCACTGGCCACCTATATTGTACAAATGTGTGATATTATTAAAGTCATAAAAAAACGCATTTGTTATGTATGCACGCTATAAAAAATATTTAGACTTAAAAATCCACTTTTTTAAAAGAATTTTTTTTCAGCAATCTCTGTAAACAATCGGTAGTTTCTGCATGCCCAAAACAGATATGACATACATTTATCCCTTCTGTTCTGGTGTTGAATTTCCCCACATAAATGTCTGTGTGATATATCTTACGATCATGCTTCTGTACAGCAAATATGGTGCACTGTGTTGCATATGGATATAACCAAAAGAGGGATGATGGGACAAAAGGGTTCTTTCTTTTTCCAAAAGAACCTGTTTACCACAAAAAAAGTGGATTGAAGCTGTGGAATCGAATAGGGTGGGGGATGGGAAAGTCCTAAATCCTCCTAAATCCTGTAGAAAGCTCAATGGTGCATATGAAAAGAGGGATAGAAAGAGTGTAAGTAAAATATATTAGATAAAGGATTACGATACAGTAATGTTACTGCTGATGTAAAATATTAATGTTTAAAATAATCATAATGCTTTTTGAACATGCAGATTGTAGACTTTGATCAAACTCTTTATTTAGCATTATTATAACCAATATGAACTGAAAAGGATTTTAAAAAAGAAATATGAGGTATTACTCTGAGACGTTTATCATTTATAGGTGTACAAGTATGTAGAATCAGTCATATATATATATATATATATATATATATATATATATATATAGTAACGGGGGACTTTAAACATTAAAGCCTCCTTAATTGATTTGGCGATCGTTAACTAGGGAATGACCTCCCACGGTGTTATTGCCCAGTGTGGACGGATAGATGGAACGTTAACAGATAGCTGAGCATGGCTATTGAAAGAAATAACAACTACGAGCCCCCTTTTTCAATAAATAAAAACAAATTTAATCAATTAATACATAACCAAAATTTCACTTTCCAGTCCAACAGATTTACTGAAATAAATGTAATCAGTTAATACATAACCAAACTTTCACTTCCAATTAATGCATGACCAAAATTTCACTTTTCAATCCAACAGATTTACATTGATAGAATTTAGTCGCAGTGTTCAATTTACATCATATTATGAGTAGTGAATTTAGAGTTAAATTCCATGTTTGACAGCATCACCTGGCGTCTGTCTCCTCTCGTCTTGTTTCCACGTCTAATGCGTGCGCTTTGGTCCTCTTTCTGACCCCTGTTTATTCCGACCTCTCTTAGATGCGGATTTCCCCTTGACTCATCGGGTTTCCTTTTACTTCTCTTCTCCTGTCTTTTGAAGGTATAAAGCTGTTTCCTTAAATACGGGAGTATTACGAGGGCTAGTTATGTTTTCACCCACTTATCTGCACATATATAAACTCTCTTTGTTCGTATTCAGATTAGTGATTCACACTGCATAAATTCTGACATAATGTGATCTTAACAAATAATGGTCCTTACAATTTCCTGTATTTCGGTAAGATACACGCTATATTTGTACAAATGACCTTAGCTTGAAGTTCATTGCCCTCGCCGCATAGCAATTGATTAGAAATTACGTGTTCTCTACAGACACATGCGGCCATATATACCAGCATGCATTACTACACGTCTTATTTACATTTGACTAGTCAATTCGTCCAAGAAGTTAAATGTTCAATTACTTATGGCATAATATCCATTAAATCTAGCTACAGTAACCAATAACCTGCAAGATCATTTAAGCATTGCGAAATTATATATAAATATACAATTGTCATTAACTCACGACAACAATATCATCCTACACAGGAAATCAATTTATGTAACCATAAAAAATATGACACATCTGCATATTAGGGTTAATTCATAAATCTCTATGCAATACTGCATATTTGAACATTCTTTGGGTTACATCATAAATCCCTATGAAAATACTGCACATTGAATATCTGATTACATGCAATCCGTCAATTCTATCAATGAACTCCGTAAAATTAAGAAATAAATTGCATACAACTCTCATCAACAGAATCCTATGAACTTGAATGATCGAGACATAGCATGAATCATAAGCATATCAAACACATTTGCATAAAACAAACAAATGAAAATAGAATATTATATTGAAACTAAAATTGCGTACCTTAATGCTGTTCTTTCTTTCTTCCCACACAATCGTGTGTCAAATCTCTATAGCCTGTCTTCCTTTCCAAGACAGCTATCTGACCTTCCTTCATTAACGAGGGAAACACAATTCTATTGTTCCCACGGAGTCCATCTGACTTCTCCCAAGCAAGATTCTCGACTAAAGAAATTTGAATAAAGTTGCTCCTATAAATTCTAAGTCTCCCAAAGTGTACGCCCTAATTCTTAACTGACCAATCAGAAATAACTGTTCCTAAAATTCTCCCCTAATAATCTTGTCTTTCATCAGATTTCACCAGCCTAAAATATGCTGCAATTAGCTTTCCTTTGAAGATCAATTATTTGACGTAAAGTCCTCTCCCGACTGATATGGTTGTAACTCTATGTACGCTGTGTCACTATACCATTACGATGACTCGGTCAATCCTACTGAAGCTTAACATAGACCCTTTTATATTTCAGAGATGAAATAAGAGAAATATCAGTGAACTTTCTCAAGACCTTTTGGCTTGACTAAGCTAACTTCAATGCACGATTTATTCACATTAAGTTTTAATTAGTCTTCAAAATTCGCCACATTACATCTCTATATATATATATATATATATATATATATATATATATATATATATATATATATATATATATATATATGTATACGCACGCACACACACACACACACACACACATACACTTACACATTATTTACTGTAGATATCGGGACATGATAAATAATAATTTTTTTTCCTGTTCCAGAGCATATGGTGAATTTTTTTTCCGTCAAGGTATATGTCCAAAGACTTGAGAAACGAAATAATTTTGTGTTGAATTTTTGGACCCCCCCCCCCAAAGTGCACAGTACAATAAAATACATAAACAAAATATTTATTTGAAAATAAAATGAAGAAAACTAACCTTGCATTGTTATCATTTATTCGTTCTTTTTCATCATGCGAAATTTTTAAAGAAAAAAAATTTATCCATGAACTCCATATATGTAGCTGATGCCAGCTGGGGTATGCATCCTTACTGTAGTGTTTATCGCTTGTGTCAGATAACAGAGTCATAAATGAGATGGGAATATCGTCCGATTGCTTGAAGGCACCTGCCATTCAAGCATGATACGTTATAAGGTGCAAAATGACCAAGATTGTATTGTATCCATGTTAACTATACAACTGTATCTCATAAATAGTAATCATTATATGAAAATACATTCACAGTGAGTACAAATGATAATCTTTTCGCTGGAATGGGTTACAAAAGTATTATTAGAGCAAGTTTTGCTGTGTATACTATTTGCCCTACAAACATCAGTTATGATTACATATGGCAAACAAATAGAAGCCCAGGTGATGAATAAACACAACTGGCAGTGAGCAATAAACTAATTGCTTAAACTTACCAATGGGATATGAAATATAAAGGTTATTTTATTACAAAGCAAGCCAACTCCGGAAACTGACTTTGGATTCTTTAAAGAGTGCCGTTTTTTTTTTTTTTATGAAGTTGGCTGACATAAGGAAGCCAACTTTGGTTCCTTTTTGCCTGTATTAACGGGAATTTTGAAAATGAAACAATGGAACAGTTTTGAAGCGACACAATCTAGTGCGTCATGCACACATACTGATATAAGGCTGAACAGTAAATTAGTTTTCAATAGTTGCATCTGAATGTTCCCTTTCCATAGTTTATAGTGTTTTATTTTTCGACAACCAGAAGCATATACTTCGTCTTGTGGGGATAAATGTACGTCATTTCCAGTTGGCGTCCTCTATAGATGGGAAATCATAGCTAAGGGGAAGTAACAGCATTGTATACTTCTATTTCGAGTAATGAAATTATTATTTCTTCTTTTCACTTGATAATTTTTTATTCTTTTTGTGCGAGTATAAATACTTTTAATCATGTAATGCCAATCTGATGTAAAAAGAAAAAATGTTAAGAGTATGGTCGGTGACCTTTAAGCACATTATTGGCTCAAGATCATGCAGAGGAAATGGGAGCTAAGTGCCTTTCCCAAGTCACACCAAGTCAGCCAATATTGTGATTCTATAATGGAAAAAGAGAAAAGTTTGACAAATTGAAGATTTTGAAGTTTAGGTCTGGGTTAAATTTTCTTTTCCTTAACAAGTTAGAGACTGTTACAGGGCCCAACCTTGTATTGTGATCATTTTCAGTACTATGTGCCTTATCATTTAATTCTAGGATGGGGCTTTTTTTGGTTTCCTGCCCTTCAGATTGCTTGAAAAAAATATTCTTGCTGTGCTTTATAGCACAAAAAGAAACTTTGGCGAGTATACCTCATACCCTAATTTTTGGCCCAGCATGTGGTGAAAAAAAAGATCTGACGTGTAATGCGCATTGTGACCTAATACTTGTATGCAGCTATGATAGTTAGCTTGTCTCGCAGTGTACGAGTTTCTTCTGCAGTCCTTGTTGATATTTTAACGTTATTCATTTTTTTCAGAAGGAACACAAGATGCTAGTAAAGTCTGGTCCAGTATTTAGAACTTATTAGGACTAGCATGACACCACAATATTTATATATATATATATATATATATATATATATATATATATATATATATATATTCCATTTAATGTATTATACATGTGCTTAGTGTTTCAAAGCTTTAACTGACACTCATAACCAGTAATAACCTACCGTATTTACCATATATATTGGGACATGATAAAATAATTTTTTTTCCGGTCCCAGAACTTACGGTGAAACTTTTTTCCACCTAGGGGATATGACCCAAGACTTGAGAAATGAAATGAACTTGTATTGCATTTGTGCTTTGCACCCTCTCCCCACTGTGCGTTGCAATAAAATAGATAAACAAAACGCTTATTTGATAATAAAAACAAAGAAACTAACCTTGCATACATCAATGCTCCTTTGTATTAATTATTACTACAGATGCCAAGCACATAGAAGCTCAGGTGGTGAATAAACACAACTGGCAGTGAGCAGTAAACTCCTCCTTTGATCTTACCGACAAGACATCAAAGACAAAGGTTATTTTTATTACAAAGCAAGCTGAGCTTGGAAGCCAACTTTGGTTACTTTTTTTTTTAAGGATATCAAATACAAAGATTATTTTATTGCAAAGCGAGCCGACATCAGAAGCCGACTGTGGATTCTTTTAAGTGTGCTGATTTTTTGTTTTTGTTGAATATACAAAGACGGCTGAATTATGAAAGCAAACTTGGTTCCTTTTCACCGGTATTCACGGGCATTTTGAAAATAAATTGAAACAATGGAAGAAATTTTGAAGTTACACAATATAGTGCTTCGTGCAGGGACTCAATGACCCAGCGTCGCTGAGAATATTTGGAGGGAAAAAAAATCATGTAATGAATTCGTGAAGGCCAGAAGAAAAGCAGATGATTTTGCAAATGAGAAGGAAGTAATCAACCGATATATTGAAGACCACTGCCATTCACGTATGACACGGTGTTAGGTGCAAAATAATCAAGATTGAATTATATCCAGGTCTAGTCTATGACAGTATCTTGCAAATAAAAATCATTATTTGAAAACACATTCACAGGTTACAAAAGTATCATTAATATTTACCCGTAGACATCAATGCTCCTTTGTATTAATTATAACTACAGATGCCAAGCACATAGAAGCCCGGGTGGTGAATAAACACAACTGGCAGTGAGCAGTAAATTCCTTTTATGAACTTACCGACAGGACATCAGAGACAATGGTTATTTTTTATTACAAAGCAAGCTGACTTTGAATATTCTGAAGCTTTTTTTATTTAAAGGCTGTCAATACAAAGGTTATTTTATTGCAAAGCAAACTGACCTTGGAAGCCAACTAGGGATTCTTTTCAGTGTGCCGATTTTTTTTTTTTTTGAATATACAAAGACGGCCGAGATATGGAAGCTAACTTTGGTTTCTTTTCACTGGTATTCACGGGAATTTTGAAAATAAATTGAAACAATGGAACAATTTTAAACTGACACAATATAGTGCTTCGTGCACTTTACATCGATGACCCAGCGTCGCCCAGAAGATTTGGAGAAAACAAAATTATGTGATGAATTCGTGAAGGACAGAAGAGATGCAGATGATTTCGCCGATAATATATGTTCATTAACATAGATGAAATTCTAGCATACTTGGATCGCATTTTTGGATGGACTGACAATAAGATGGGGATCAGAAGTGTGAGAATTAGCAAGACTGGTGCAGATTTAAAGAAACCTGACTTTAGTCCTTGCAGTTTCTGCTTCAGGTGATGTGTTGCCTCTAACAATTTTTCATGGTATGAGAAAGCTAAAAAAATATTCATGCACCAAAAGAATGGATTGTACGTGTGCAGGAGAAGGGTTGTGTTGATGAGATGTTTGCTGCAGTGGACTAAAGAGTTCTATCTCAAGTACACAGTTTTGTATTTTTTAAAGTAAAATTTCAGTTGGAGTGCTTTTTCTGACATGTAATTTTCGAATGATTTAAAAGGTGTCCCACAAGTTACAACTAAAAAAAAATGATGTGTCCCAGAACATACAGTGCACAAAAAAATTACTTTTAAAATTACTTTACGGTTTCCCAACATAGACGGTAAATACAGTATTATCTCGGCAAACCACCATGTCAGTTTAGCAGCAAGAGATCTGATTAAAGATGAGAAATTAAACAAACAACTAAGTTGTTTTGTAAAGAAAATTTAATAAATTGCAAATCTGAGACAATAACTTCTATAGATTAATCATTGTTGCAGAACAGTATTTTGCACTGCTTGAAATATTTGTACCAGAGTAGATCAAGTTACCAGTCTGTTGTGTGCATTTCCTGTTGAGCCACAGAACAAAAACTGCACAATGTTGAGAAATTAAATTAGTTTGAGCAATCAAAGAACAGGACTTCTTGAGTTTTGTAATGTATTTAAACAAGGATAGTAACAATGAAGTTTCAAAGCAACAGATTTATTATTTCACAAGGTGTGACGTCTGTAGGCAGCTCTATAGCACTTGCACATCTTACCATTTGTTTGGACCTTCCCCACCCCAGTCAATTTTGGTCTTCTATATAAAGTTTGTTAGGATTAGTCATTTGAACAAACCATGTACACCGTGACCCTAATCTACGAAAGTTGTTTGCAGTTGAGTCCGACTTATAAGTGAGTACTATAAATAGCCTTGCAAAAAGTGGATGGAGGGGTCTATGTACACATTTCTTTTATTTGACTGCAGTGGGAATATATCATGCTTCACCAGCAGAAAGAGGGCCTTTATTTTGATTGTACTCCTTTCATCTATATACTTGGTAAATTTATGCATTCCAAATATTGTTTTATTTTTTATTTTTTGATTATCGCAGGCTTCTCACATAACCCGACTGTCTTATGATCTTGGCGAGTTGAGCATCTGCTTGAACAAAGATCAGTATATATTTTTAAGTTGGTGATGATTTGATTTATAGGATGCATTAATTTAATGTGAGCGGGATAAAGTTGTGTGTAGAACATAAATTTGGTAGAGAACAATATGTACACAGTTATACATTGCACATAAAACAGTCATGTTTGTTCAGCAATAATAATAATAATAATAATAATAATATTTGGTGCATTTTTTTCCTTCAAAAACTAATTTTTTTAGGTGAACAGGTGTACAGCAATCACCCTTGTGCAATGACTGTATTTAACTAAAAATAAATATTGATATTGGGCGGTTGTTGATCCCAGTCAGTTTCTTGCTGTAGTAATTTAAACAAAGCAGGCAAGATCCATTGTTGCAAGCCATAGGGCAGTTACATGCTGTGCTTCCTTATCAGCCATGGCTGTGGAGATTTCCTTGTTTCTCATGAATATAAATAAACCTTCTTGACCAATCACTGTGAGTTTTGTAAATTTCTCTTGCCATTTTGACCTACCATGACCTTTCATGAAGTTTGAATAAGCAATCAGTTTCCCTTCAGACAGACACTTACTGATCAATAACTTTCATTGATGTGTAGGATATTGATGAATTATGTTGTTGATGAGGTATTTTGTTTATGCATACTCCTGAAAACAAGGAAGTCTGGCACAGGCAACCACAAATGTAAAGGATTGAAGGGGATGGCCCATCTTCACTAGCCAAGGTTCCCTATCTACACCTTGGCGGATTGAGCAGATCATCCAGTCAAAATTAAGTTGTTCAGATTTGAACACTGTTCCTACATGATCAAGACAAGGGGAGCACACAACTTAAATGGACTCGTAAATAGGCACTTTTCCACTTCTAGTCCTTGTTTATACAAATACCTATCACTCAAATACACCTGTAATGGCTTCTCTCTGGTACATAGTCATACTTTTGATTTTAGACTACAAAGTATCCTTTTGAAGTTAATTGCCTCCACCATTTTTGGCTGATGTACAATACACTGCTGTTACACGTTATTTGTTAGTTGGCATTGCATACTAAGGGAGGCAACTCATGAAATCCAACAGATGTCACTAGGACAAAGCACTAAAATATCAGCTCATCAGCCAAGGTGTAGATAGGGTTAACATCTTGGAACCTTGGCTTGAGAAGATGGGGGATCACCAGCTCTGCTTGTCCATTGGATAGTATACATACATACAGCAGTAAAGGTTTGGTTAATTACTGCTGTTATTTGACTTGCTTTAGCTACTGTTGGATAAGAAGTCAGGCATGACCAGGGTTGTACTTGTAGTTTAAATATAAACAGTTATGTTCCTTTATACTTTGATGATATGGACCTGGGGCCTGACCTGTGAGCAATGCAGAGCTAGCTGAAATGGAATGTACTGTCTATACCTGCTCACTCTCAAACTACACAAACCCAGATCTGCTGTTGCATAATGCACTGTCAGATCTGGGTCTGTGCAGTCTGTTTGGAGTAATCAATAGAACAAACAGCATAGACCCTGATCTGCAGATGCATTATGTACCAGCAGATCAAGATCTTTGTTGTTTGCAGTTTGACAGCTTATACTTGAGTACATACTGTATATCTGATACTAATCCAGTATTCAGTGTACAAACACTAGGGAGGGTTTTTTGGTTGGTTATTTTTTTTAAGGCGCTTGGACACTTTGTTGGCTATATCACGCTGAGTAAATGGAAGTTAAAGTGCACACTGAGGCAGCCAACTCAGTTTTGACAGGTATCAAACTCTGACCCTTGGATTATGAGCCTGACACTCGACCACCTGAGTTACCATAGTAGTACCTGTGAAGATTTAAAAATCCCAAACTCTGGCAGATATTTGGTGTTCAGCTAGCCGTAAATAATGTGGTGTTGTGCCCTGTTTTATTTTTTTCCGGTGTATCCTTTGTACATTGTGTGCAGAGTGCTACCTGTGAAGTTGTTTGCATTTGAAACATGCACAGTATTGAGAATGTTGGCATACTTCTATGTTACTTTCATGTACTGTGGCTGAAATTTCTTTGGATATTTTTGCACTTGTGGAAGTTGTAAGTGATCTAAGCACACAGCTAACCAAAATGGCTGCTCCCATGTGCTTGAAAATTCAGCTTGAATTTGTCTAAAGTACACTATCTTTAGTAGTTATTAAAAATAGGGAAAACAAATCTTGCCAGAACACACAATACCAGCTTCTGAAAGTGCGATGAATGAATTACAAAATATATTAAAGGTTTGTAAAAAAAAACTATTGGCTCTTTCTTTATAAATTTAGATTTGAAGTCCAGGAAGTGAAAAAGACCAAGAGGAGCTAGCAGTTTGTTTGATAGGTGCACATCTGAAGTTAGACCAAGCTGTATACTCTGTAACCCTAATTTACACCCATGAACAAAGAAGAGGGAATTAAAAGTTACTTGAAAAATAACGAACATGTACAAGGGCTTTTAAATGGCTATGATGACCAGTTAGGAAAATCAGGGAAATTCCTTTTCTTTAAAAAATCTAACCCTATGCCAAATATGAAACTGTAGAGCACCACCAAAAATAGAAAAGTAACCCATGATAAAGAGTGTTGAGTATTAAAAGTTTGTGGTTATAATGAGTTCTCTATCCTCCATGTGGAGTGTGTGTGTGTGTATGTGTGTGTATGTATATATATATATATATATATATATATATATATATATATTCATCAGCACCATTAAAATGAGTTAATTAAATTAGCAAAATAATACACCTTAGTGATAATTAATTTGAAGTGAAAGAAAAATATAAAACTATGACAAGTAACACTCTAAATAGATGAAATAAATTATGGATAGGAGCACCTTGGCAAACAGTAAAGTGTATATTGAAATAGATCTGCTGTATTGTGGGTATAATTGTAAGCACTCCTACTCATTTGGTTGGTTATTAAATGTCAGTGTCCATCAGTAGCTGACAGGGTGTGGACATGTGGAACAACAAACATAATAAGAAAGAAAGAAAAATCAGAATCCGTAATTATTAAAGCCCACCTCAGTGCGTAAGTTAGATTAGTGTAATGGGGATTTAGAAAGAAAAACCCCAACAGCACTTAAATTGGGCTTTGTCATATCAACCCAGGTGATGTGTCAGTATCTCTGATTCACACCAATAACCCTTTGGCATGATGCCTTGCTCATATTGCCCAACAAAATCTAACCAAAGCCACTAGGCATATTGAAATTAAATTGCTATATTACAATGTCTGCAATATTTGTATGTTACCCCATGTATATCAGTTATTTTACTTTTTGTATTTTCAGCTGCAGATATAAAATAAAAGAATCAGATATGCCTTTTTAAAAAGAGAAACATTAATTGCAGTTATTAATCCAAGCAGAAAGTACTAGAAGATAAAATATGAAATGTAAAGATGTTAAAATTCTGTAAAATGGATTGTAAGAAAATGATTTCCATTGAAACTGAAAGATCTAATATCTGATTTATTCTCAAGAATAAGTGATAAAATTTTTAAATAAGACCTTTAATATTTTTCATAGAAGACCCGAGGTAAATTTGCTTATCATATATACTAACTTATAAATTGAGTCAAACTGCAAACAACAAAAGTTCCTGATCTGCTGTAACATAATGCACATGCATATCAGAGTGTTTCATTTGTTGTTCTGATTACTCCTAACAAACTGCACTGACCCAGACCTGTTGGCACTTTATGCGCTGGCAGGTCTGGGTCTGTACAGTTTGTAGTTTGGCTTCTCTTATAAGTGAGCATATACAGTATGGGAACAAAAAAGAAAAAAAAAATGATCTAGGTATTCAGTTTTAGATGTTACTTAAAGCATGGATATATAATGTTATAGATCATAGTACAACTTTGCATATATTCTACACTAAAATTAAAATTTCAGAAATGCCACAAAAGAACAAAAAGCAAGAAATAAGTTAGCACACTATAGTCAGCAATTAAAACAGTGTCAACATGTAGCAAGTTCCCTTTTGATCCAGGCATCATTCTGCCTTTTTATATACCTGCCACAAAGTCTTAAATATAATGTTGTGATGTCTATCTATTTGTTGTTAGTTTCTTTTCTGTACAGTACTTTAGCTGTCCATAGCATCCAGTGACTTTGTGGATAGCTTGCACTTGTCTTGAGGAAGAACCCTATCAATTTCAGACTCAAAAATGGTTGCCATACATAAACTCCATTTCTCCACCATCCACAGTTATCAGACATTTTGGATTGACTTGATATGTGAGTAAGGAAGAACCCTATGAGTTTCAGTGTTAAATGACATGTTTACTGTGACTGAAAGAAGAACAGGAGTCCCTCGAAGGGACTGGCATTCTATTGTCCCTCCAAAATTTTCAGGAATCCAAGATGAAACCTTTCATCTCTTTAACTACTGGGTGCCAAAGTTATCTTGTATGCCAGAGTATTAACAAAGTTCAAGTCTGGCTGCTGTGGTGGATATGTCGGATTGGCACCATTTATCTTTAAACCAAGAAGACACAATTGGAAGTCTTTTGGTGATAATGCTGTGTCAATATGATCATCCATTCATGAGTAGCAGTGATGATTAGATTTTCAAGCCAATTGCAGCAGCTATAATTGATATAAGATTGGCTGCATTTTTATTTAGGACTAGAAGTTTTCTGGTTTAAAACCCTCATTTTATATGATTTTGGAGGGGAGGGGAGGGAGTAGTAATATGATTTTCAAGATAATAATAATAAAGACTTTATTTAGAGAAGGTAACTCAGTTAGTTACAGAATTAATCTACCTTGAGGCCTTCTATCTGTTATGTACAATATATACAGTATATACAACATGACGTGAAGAATCTGGCTTGACACTAAATAATTAAGTGATTTTAAAAGTCAAAGTATCAAGCCTGGAACACATGCACAGGCATCTGTGAAAACATAAACATATGTAAAATATCATCCTGCAATGAAAAATTGAACTGTGAAAATGATGCAGAATTACAGAAAAGCAGGCAGTATTTATTGTACTACAACTGTTCAATTTTCTAAAGATTTCATCCATTTGAGACATTGATTATGAAAAGAAGAAATGCTAGGAGCCTGCCTTATGTCACTGGGAATGTTGTTCCATACCAGTGGACCAGTATATTGAAAACTTTTTTTAAACAATTCCTTCTTTGGCCTTGGTATGATGTAATTTTTTCTTCTTATGGACATTAAATTTGGAGTACCATCAGCATCTCTTTGGTGAAAGATATTGCTTAGAAAGACAGGAATGGCTTTTCTGGATACTTTATACATCAATTTGGCCTTTCTAAGAAATATTCTTTCGTGTATTGTTAAAACCTCTATATTATTCATTGCATCCTGGAAATTGTCTATACATTGATCTAGAATTAAATGGCAAGCCCTCTTTTGGAGTCTTAAAAGTGTTGTTATGTTTGAATTAGACATATTACCCTAAATTACATTACAATAGTCCAGATAAGGCTGAATATAACTTTTATAAAAGAAGATCCTATACTGAAGAGGAATGTATGTTTTGATTTTCCTCAGTAGCCAAAGATAAGAATTAACCTTTTTCAAAACGTGTTTAATTTGAATAGACCAAGTAAGATTGTTATCTACAAATACACCAAGAATTTTATCCTGAGAGGTCATATTAAGGCTCACATTGTCAAATAGAACCTGGAATTTGTCGCTATCTAGCCTTGCTCATTTTTGTTGCATTGTAACTAGTAGGGCTTTTGTTTTTTCTGTATTTATGATCATACTGTTTTCCTTGCACATACTTGAAGTCTGTTGAGAGCATCTTGTGAGTTATTTTCAAGTACCGTTTTGGTTTTACCCATCTCAGACAGTGTAGTATCATCTGCATAGAGGTCAGTGGAAGAAATTGAAGTTCCAATCTTAAGAGGTCAGTCATTGATAAATAGCATGAATAACAGAGGTCCAAGAATAGAGGCCTGTGGTACTCCACAATTAATATTTTTACTTTCAGAAAGTTGACCATTTAAAGATACTTTTTGCACTCTATCGGTTAAGTAAGAAGTAAACCAGTTTAGGGAGTTTTCACTGCATTGATAGATTTTTAGTTTTTCAAGCAAAATGTCGTGGTCTACAAGATCAAAAACTTTATGAAAATCAACCATAATAGTGCCTACCATTTCTCTTTGATCTAATGCTTTCAGCCATTTATCAATCAAAGAGACGAGTGAAGTTTCACAGGAGTGATTCTATTGAAAGCCAGACTGATTATCATGAATAAGATCACAAGTGTTCAAATAGTTGAGAAAAGAATCATGTACATGTTTTTCTGGTAATTTGGAGAGACAAGGAAGGATAGAGATGGGTCTGTAGTTATTTACATCATCTTTTGTTCCTGCTTTATGCAGTGGTGTAACCTTGGCAGTTTTCCATGTCTGTGAAATTTATTAGACCTAATACTTTCATTGCAAATGAAAGATATACTCTCTACAATTGCAGGTGCAGCTACCTTTAGTAGCTTTGGTCCAGTCATATCAAGTCCTGTAACTTTACAGTCATCCATTTTTTAAATATATTTCAGCACAAATTCTGGACTCATTTCAGGAATTTCAAAAATTTATATTGTTTGGTATTTTTTTAGCAAAAAAATGTTTTGAGTTCCAGATCATCAGATGAAGTTCTGGGTTCTTAAAGTTTTCAGCAATTTGAATGAAAAAGTCATTAAAAATATTTGAGATGTCAGTTGGATTATTGGTATGAATGCCCTCATGATTGAGGGATAAAATTTCAGTTTTACATTTCCCTGCACCAAACTCTGCAAACACTTTCCAGATAGCTTTCGGGTTATTTTGGTTTTCATCCAGCACTTTTTTGTAGTGCACTTGTTTGGCTTCATGTATCGTTTTATTAACTTTATTCCTCCAAACTCTATATTCGGTTTGATTTCCAACTGATTTTAATTGGTCTCTTTGCTTTATTGCTTCTAAAATTTCTGGGGAGATCCAGCCTGGCTGGTGGTCTTTCTTTATCCTGTGTGTTTTTAAAGGGGCATGTTTTTTCACAAAACTGATGAACAGATCTGTCCAAGTATCTAAAACATTATCAATATCTTCAAAGATTTGGACTGTATTCCATGGAATCTGTTTCAGATCCTCCAGGAATTTAACAGTATCAAAGTTTTGAAAAGATCTATAAGTAATGGATTTATAAATATTATTTTTCTTTATTTGCCATTGACTTTACGTGTTAGAATAATTGCAAAGTGGCCACTTGTACCAATCTTTGGAATCATTACTTCCAAAACATTTTCTTTTGAATTGGTATAAATATGATCTATAAGTGTTGTAGAGGTAGATGTTACTCTGGTGGGTTTATTTACTAGTCGCTCCATACCTAACGAAGCAATAAAATTCATCCAATTCACTTTTATTTGATCATTGAGAAGGTCTCTGTTTATATCGCCTAGAATGTAAAATTCTTTCTCTTCATTTGAAATTTTATCTACTTTAAGTTCAAAATATTCACACCAATCAGTATGTGATGATGGGGGTCTGTAAACAAAACCTACTAAGTAAGGCTTAGCTTTTTCTGGAGTGATCTGTAGCCAGATGGATTATATTTCCTGTATTTCTAGGTCTTCCCATCTTTTAGAAATAGTACCAGTTCTAACATACAGATGACTGCTGTGGTGACCATATTGAATGTCACATTTGGACCAAGTAGACATCATTAAATGTCTTTCAGTGAAAATCTCATGCATGTTGATATGACCATCCTTTCAGGAGGAATAGCACTAACAAGAATTTCAATATGGTCACTCTGATGGCCATAATGGGTATCTGAGAAGAACAATCATTTATTTAGACTAACTAGACATTGGGATGAATGTGTGAAGTTTCATGGCAATCTTCTGGTACTTTAAGAGGATGAGTTATAATAAAATTGTGTTAATTGATGGATGAACATTGATAAACAGACCATCACATATGCTCTTTGGTCTATGACCATTAGAGCTAAAATCAGTTTCTGCACATTAACTCGAGATCTCAACAATTTAGAGTTACCAAACTTTGTGGATGACTTGCACTTGGGTAAAAAAGGACCCTATACATTTTAGTCTCAAAGGTTAAAGGCCAAGGTTAATATGAAAAGAGAAATATAACCTTTGCACAATATCAAAAGTTCTCTGTCACATTGTGGATGGCTTGCATTTAAGGTAAGGAAGAACCCTAGTGATATTGGAGTCGAACAGGTGAAGGTCAAGACCACAGTGACTGAAAAAAATACAAATTGTTTCTTTACAATAATGTTAATTCTACATGACAGACCTGTATTCCCAGACAGGTTGTATTGTGATAGTGCCTTTGATACACCGTGCATCATAATCGTACTGCATGTGTAAATTATAAACTAAAACATACATGACAATATTTTGGGGAGGGAGAGAAAACTACTTTCGGTACTCCAGAAGATTTAACATTGCTGTATCCTGAGAGGCTAAAAGTCTTCAGGAGGGTTTAAAATATGTTTAGATTTAGTACATGTGGGTGCCATACAAGGAGACCAGTAGTTTTTATGCACAGTTTAAGTGTCCTTATTGTTTGCTTCAATGGAAGGTTTAGAAAGAAGACAAGAAAATTTTCACTTGTGGAAAGTTTACAGTGGTCATGTTTCATTATGCTAACATCCTGTCAGTAGTCTGGGTTAATATCACGATACACTATTACCAGAGTACTGACTGCAGTTTATCAGTACATTGATGATTCATTGCTGCCAGAGTAAATACTGCAAATTATCAGTAAAGGCTTTATATGATGTCTGTTTGGTCCAAAATGAAAATGGTGCCAATCTGGTGTCCAGTTTGGCTGCCACAGCAGCCATCTTGAAAATCTTGTTATAGCTACTCCTTCTGACTGGAAAATAATAATCTTGAAAACATTTTCATCTCTACTCCTGTCCAAATGGATGGTCATATCAACAGGGGATTTTAGCCAATAGACATTTTATGATACCTAGTTGGTCCAGAAGAAAATGGTGCCAGTCATACATCCAGTATGGCTGCCATGACTCTTAAAAATCTTGTTTTCATTTCTCCCCCTGGAATGGATAATAATGATGACGTAGGGTTTTCACAAAGTCCTAAATGAAAATTGCACCAGACATTTATTCAGTAAGTCTGCCACAATTACGGTCTTAAAAATATTGTTGTCACTACTCCTCAGTGGATAAGCATTATGAAATGGAGTTTTTACCAAATGAGTTCTAACGATGTCTACTGTATCTTAAATGAAGATGATGCTAAGCTGATATATGTGTACCAATGCAGCTAATTTGAAAATCACATAGCTGAAGAATATCGGAGATCGTTTCAACATTTGACAGTAAAAGGAAGAAATGGTCTCATCTTGAATTCCAGAAAATTATTTTTTGCCCATTAGAGCATCAGTCTCTTCAGTGGTCTCTTGTTTTTAAAATTTATTCTATTTATTTATAAGCTCCCCCTTTCCGCAGTATGCGTGTCTCTGCTAATGGTATGAAAGAAACATGGTAGAAAGTACTTCATTTTTTTAAAATCCAGCCAGTGTTAATGTCAGATTCCAATTTAAAGTTGCCTGTTTGGAGATAAGCAAAACTGGTCCTGGTCAATGACCGAAACCCCCAGACATACTTTTTGTGTGTGACATAAGTAGTAGTGTAGAATTTTAAAATTTTCTTTGAAGATATGCCATTATGGCCTGCAAATGACATATTTCCTACATCATGTCGTCAGATGGATTTTGGGGGCATAGTGTCAGTGTACCTAAACATGTGCCATTATTGCCTGCAAATGACATCATACTTCATGATGTCAGATGGGTGTTTGGAGCATAGTGTCAGTGTACCTAAACATGTGCTATTATTGCCTGCAAATGACATCATACTTCATGATGTCAGATGGGTGTTTGGAGCATAGTGTCAGTGTACCTAAACATGTGCCATTATTGCCTGCAAATGACATCATACTTCATGATGTCAGATGAGTGTTTGGAGCATAGTGTCAGTGTACCTAAACATGTGCCGTTATTGCCTGCAAATGACATCATACTTCATGATGTCAGATGGGTGTTTGGAGCATAGTGTCAGTGTACCTAAACATGTGCCATTATTGCCTGCAAATGACATCATACTTCATGATGTCAGATGGGTGTTTGGAGCATAGTGTCAGTGTACCTAAAGATATGCCATTATGGCCTGTAAATGATGTCATACTTCATACTTCATGATGTCAGATGGGTGTTTGGGGCATAGTGTCATGTACCAAAGATGTGCCCTTATAGCCAACAAGTTGAACAGTTTCATTTTATTTATTATATGTAAAGAGAGAGATCAAGAGAAATGTAAACTATCATATCTAAATTTTATTTTACTAGCTAAAACACATTTTCCATGACATTACTGCATCAGAAAGGAAATTAAAGTTCACTTGCTCACCGTGAGGAATAAAAGAGAAAATCAACAATGCTTTTTACCTTTATTTCACTAACTAGCTCTGAAGAATTGAAAAGAAAATCATCAAAGCGTTTTTACTTTTATGTCACTCGCTCTGTGGAATAGAAGAGAAAATCTTACATGCTTTTTACCAGTTGTTCACTTAGTTGCTCAGAGTAAGTAGATGAGAATATCAGATATTTTTTTATATACCTTATTAGTGGATGTCAGTTTCTTAAAATGCATTTAATAATATTCACATAAGGCTAGTGGTACAAGGTAAAGTGAAAAAAACAAAATTTGCATCTACATGTAGTAATAATGAATTTAAATGATTGGTAGTGTCAATAAGATTCATGGTTCGCTACAACCTGTCAGTTGATAATTGGGAAGAAAGAACATTAGCATGAAAACAGAATAAACGTTTGTACAAAAATTGAGCAAATCAGAGATGTAATTTGTGAATTGCCTAATTATGACGTAAACTGGTATAATATGAATGAACAAGGAAAGAACAGCTTGCTACATTACATATCCAGATAAGAGGAGTACAGTGAAATGTCATTGGAGCTTAGACCTCTGCTGTGAGTGACCATGTCATTTTTACCACAATTGTCATGCATGGGTTGATTTTATTCTATAAATGCACTGTCAAGAGCAGCTGCCTGTTGAACATAACAAATGGCTACATTTTTAAATAAAATATGTGTTTCGACAATGTGAGTGACTGTGACTGCATATCAAAAGTCATATAAACACCACAGACGTTTGTTTATTTAATCTTTTGGAACCACAATTGCTGAGTAGAATCTGCATGCCGAGTGCCAGTTGTTGCAACCCATGATGCATAACAAAAAAAAATATAAGGAAATGTTTAGTCTGGTTACTTGATTCTGTCGATTCATATGGTAAAGTTGAATGTTGAAAACCATAAACCTGATTGGTCTGCTTGTCACAAACTGCCATTCTAGTGGCATAGTTGTCCAAGTCCAGTTTTAAATTATTTTGGTGCTTTATGGCACAGTAACACAGGTAGGTCATGTAACACTGAGACAATTGGAGTAAAGTGCCTTTACTGAGAACACACCATGGTAGCTGATGCAGGCCAGTTTGATGGTAGGATTTGAATCCACACTCTTTTGGTCTTGATCTGGCACACAAACCACTGTGCTAACACAGCTCTGGTTTTAAAGGATAACAATCATGGATGCATAATCAGTTCAAAGGTTCATTATAAACTGATTGTTTATCTTATGAAAACCCATACAATCCCAGTACTGTCATAATGACATATCTTCTCGGGCTGCTTTCAGTCAAGCGCAGTGAATACTGCCTTAAATTGTTTTCTTCGAAGTTTCTATGTGTAATAACTGGGAATAAAAGAGGTCCTTTGTCTTTTTTGCCTATTAAGTTAGTTGCTTTTTTCTGGTTTGGATATTTCTTTAGATATCCTTACATCATTTTGTTTATTGAGTTGATTGATTTATTATTTATGTTGTGAGTCATTTTGATTTATTGAATTGATCGATTTATTATTTGTGTTGTGTGACTGAGTTATTCAGTTGATCAATTTATTATTTATATTGTGAGTGACTTTTATTTATCGAGTTGACCAATTTATTATATATGTAGTGAGTGACTTTGATTTGTCGAGCTGATCAATTTATTATTTATGTTGTGACTTAGATTTTGGCTCTTTGGTTGTAAATAATCGTAGCTAACTTTACAATTTATGGACAGGATAAGTAAGTGTACCTTTTAGGTAATTTTGCAATTCCTGTGCCATGATACCAGCAGACTACATGTAAACTTCAGATAACAATTATGTTTATGATTGTTGAAATTAGTGCAGTATGAATTATTTTTTTGATAATTAATACAGTTAACAATTTTACAAGAATAAAGAACAGAATACATGTACAGTAATTGTGGGTACCTTTTTTCTTGAATTCAACCTGAACCAACTGCATAATCCTGTTGTGAGCAACCACAAGTCTTGATCTACAAGTTTTTTTTCTCTCAAGACATTTTTTACTGTATTAATCTCTTGCATTGTTTATGGTTAGATAAATGTTTTGAACTGAATACAGTTAATTTATTCCTTCCACATAAAAAAAATTTAAACTGAATGTTGGGCATCAAGTCGAGTGTAAACATTATCATTTAGATCTTATGCTTAATTATGACACAACATTACCAGTATCACGTTTTTATACATTCCTGCTTTAGAACATATGATGTGATGTCTTTAAGGAGAGGTAACTGCACTGAACAAATGATTGTAAATTAACATGTTTCGCTACAGTGTTTGTTGGGAAGACCAAAACTTGTCAATTTTCCCAGTTTGTTTTAATCAAGTAATTATCTTGCTATACCGAGATGTTTGAAAAAAATAAAGATGATCATTATACATATCTCTTGAGGTTGAAAACCTGCAGAGGGAAGAGAATTTGGATCATTTTCTGCTTAAAAATAAAAAATTAAAAAAGCATCCATATTTATATAGAATTTTTCTTCATTTAGCAGCCTAATTTCTAGTTTATCAGTATGGTCAAATATAGATGGTCCCACGACAAACTAGTTTTTCACAGCATTCCACTGAGCCACTCGTGTACGTAAACTCACATGCAGTTTTAAAAATAGTGCAGTCGTGGTCCTGTATGGTGCGATGTGCTCTTAAAGCTGTTCACTAATTTCACTTACAAAGGAGAATAAGCAATATAAAAAATAAGGAACATAAACTTCAGTCCAAATATTTTTTTTGGTTTCTTAGTCAACTCTATTTGTACTACACTATAGACATTTTTTGCTATCTTGTAATTTAATATAAAAAAAAATCAGATTCTCTAAATGTTGTCTGGATTTTGTTTCATTAATTAGATCTGGATAACATAATGATGATGCATTGCAATTATCAAGGTGCTTTTTTCCTGTTTAACTTAAAGGAGTTTTTCACATTGCCTAGATAGCACAAGCCAGCAATGGCTACCTTATATGTGATGGTATTGTAATTTTAGTCCACTTTAAACCAGAAGCAGGTGAGACCTTATTAAATTTGCAGCAGCGACTTGTTCTTACGGGTTTAATGCCATTTTACAGCACATAATAGGCAATAGATAGGAGCCAATGTATTTGGTGGAGAAGAACCCGGGAAAATCCTGGAAAGAACCACCAACCTAAGGGAGGCAACTGGCAATGTTTCTTACATGTCCATGTTGGTCGAGCCTTAGACTCAAACCCATGCAGACAGGTGAAGTACATGTAACAGCGATCTGTAAAGGTGAGAGCCTTAGACCATTCGGCCACCCAAAGATTTGTAGAATGCTACTGATTAGGTCTACTGTGAAAGGGATAGAGTATATCAACAGTAGGTCAGTGAGTTGGTTTCAGAGAAATATAATAGCCACATATTCATGGCTTATTCAGTATTTTATAATACCAGAAGTATCTTGTGAAAGATAAACTGCAGATTCTGCAGTGTTGAGATTGAGTTTGGCTTGAAAAGTATTTATTTAAATAAAATAACAATCTTGGCCTTAATTTTTGTGATATGAATTATTGATTACTTGGTTCTGAATGACATAATACTTTACATAAAATCGAGGGGTGTTTTTTCATTTCAATTAAATGTTTCTTTTTATTTATTGTTTGTTAAACTTTACTGCCCATAAACTTGAAGAGCTTATCGGATGTTGTGTTGTCCATCATCAGTCATCTTTCCATCTGTTAGTACAAGTTTGTCATCACTGCCCTCCTATACTGCTTAGAAGATTGTCATGAAACTTGACAAATACATTCGTGGTCCACTTGTCCCTAAATCAGAATTATGCCACTTGGACATATAGTATTATAGCCACTAAAGCAGCCATCTTTAAAATCTTGTCGCTACTTCTCCTGAATGGATGGTCATATCTGTATGGGGATTTTACTGAAAGACTTCTTTTGATGTCCAGTTGGTCATAATAAAAAAAACCCCTGCCGATATGAGGACCAATATAGTGACAGTGTCCATCTCGAAAATCTTGTTTATTGGTCCTAAATTAAAAGGGTGAACGGCTTTCACATCCAATATGACGGCTTGAGCAACCTTTATGAAGTATTGCTACTTCTAAATGGATGGCCATATCTACATGAGATTCTTACTGAATTATTTCTTGTAATGTTTGGTTTGTCCTAAATGAAAATGATGCTGCTCAGAAATCCTTTTTTGTTCCCACAGTGGCCATCTTCTTTATCTTGTTATCACTACCCCAAAAGGAAAGACTTGTCATGTCAGCATGGGATTTTAACTGAAAGACTTTGTATGATGTCTGGTTGGTTGTTAATGAAAATGGTTCCAAGCGGACTTTGAATGTGACTGACATAATGACCATCGTGAAATTGTTATAGCTATATCTCCTGGCTTTTATATTGTGTTTTCAGCAGAAGACTTCATATAATGTCTTGTTGGTCCTAAACGGAAATAATGTGAATCTCATATACAATAGAGCTACTATGGTTGTCATCTTGAAAATCTTGTTATTGTTACTTCTTTAAAACGGAAAGTCATAATAGCATGGGTTTTCCATGAGAAGACTTCTTATGATGTCTTGTTCATCCTACATCAGGCATGTACAGCCTGCAGCCTATGACCTGGTTTAATCTGCTTATGTACATCACAGGGTGTGGCTTTAACAATTTCTTAACAAGCCCACAGTTTGGAGGAAATGTCGAGTACAATTTTGATTTCTTTCTCATTTTAGTTCTGGCGGATCTTGTGCTATAAGACTATACATGCAGCCTTATAGAGGTTAAGATAAATTGAATAAAAAAGAATCAAAAATGAAATTAAAAACTAAAGATATTTATTTGATCAAAATACCTCGGTCTTAAAAAAGGACATTTGATGGATTAGCCCCTAATACAGCATTATGGAACAGAAAAGAAATCTGGCATAGTAGTCCATAAAGTACTGATTTAAGGAAGTAAAACTTAGGTAGTGCTTATGTTAAGACAATACCTATGTGCTATGGAAAATTGTAAATAATAACCATAAAGATCTGGTTCCTAAGCTGGTTAAGCTAACTATGTATATGCACCTTCATTCAACAGACTGTGAAATGGAAGTCTCAGCACAGAACAATATTCATACACATATAAGGAACAGATTAAGCTCAGAATCAATTGTCAGATTAATGCTTATACAAATAGAGATGACATCTTCTAAAGATTTTGATTTCAGTAAAGCTCTAACAAAGTAGAGCAGGAAGAAAGAGAGATGGATATTGAAGTGTTAGGTAAATATTTAACTAGGGCTGTTCCTTTGCCCTGCCCTTATTTTCTACTGCTTCCTCATTTTGGTGACAAGGGGAGAGCCCCCTCCCTCAGATAAAATTCTGGCAGCATCATTGGATGTATTGGCATCCAAACAGATACAAAGCAACATAGAAATTTTGTGAACAAGTGGCTTTTGAAATACCGAAATCTGTTTGAGTATTTAAACTGTACTTGGGAAACAAGTTTTTCGTTTTATACTGATATATAAGCAAAAGATCGGCAAGGGAGTAGATTCCAACCCGCACAAGTTACAAGTTATAGCAACCTTGTTAATTTTTAGAAAGGGGGGTGGGGTGGAAGTTCTCAGTAATTTCTTTTTTCCTTTTTCACTGACAAAATTGTGTGTCCATGACCACGGCCATTGTTTTGCATCAGCAGGAAGTACACTGTGAAGGACTTGTAAACACACACACATTCTGACTTGTTCTAGATTATGCAGTTTCTTCTGCACTGTTTCTTCAGTTTTGAGGAGAACATCATATTGTCTTCCAGATTTAAGGGAAAACATGAAATTGGTAATAAGATGATTTTAAAGCATTCAGGCGATCCAAAATGAATGGTGATGTCATGACGATGAATTGTGCATCAGATCTATTGGAGAAGCCTGCAGTGGCCTAAAAGACTGAATTAAAATCCACAGACATAGGTTGTCTTTTTGGAAATGTTTCAGTGTGTTTTTAAATCTTGTAAAGGATGTGATTGGCATACAAACAGATGACAAGTCTATGTAATCTATATACAGCAAATACGACGAATATGTTAAAATGTATAAAGTGGAACAACCCTACCACTGACAGACCTTTTAAATTTGCAAAGACCATAAGACCATAAAGCTAATCTTGTGTGTCACTACTGTATTGTATCGTAGGCTCTGTATGATGAATCATATTTATATAGGGCAGAAGTGTATTACTGTATCTCCAGTAATGGTACTGTGTTTGTGGATACTGAATCACATTAGTTATTACCTGGTAACTTGGCTGTTTAGTTAATAACTGGTAACTTGGCTGTTTAGTTAATAGCTGGTAATTTGGCTATTTAGTTAATAGCTGGTAACTTGGCTATTTAGTTAATAGCTGGTAACTTGGCTGTTTAGTCAATAGCTGGTAACTTGGCTATTTAGTTAATAGCTGGTAACTTGGCTATTTAGTTAATAACTGGTAAATTGGCTATTTAGTTAATAGCTGGTAACTTGGCTATTTAGTTAATAGCTGGTAACTTGGCTATTTACTTAATAGATGGTAACTTGGCTATTAGTCAGAGATAAAGAATATACATTAGTTCATAGCTGGTGACATTGTTATTGATTGTGGATAATGAATCAGACTCATTAATAGATAGATAATTATAAAAAATAAGATGATAATTGTTATTGATTGTGGATAATGAATCAGACTCATTAATAGATAATTGTAAATAAGGAGATGATAAGTAAGATTGATTAAAATGATGGCATTATTAATCCTTTCCAGATTGCCCGGATGGTTGCGAGTATTGTAACGAAGGCATTTGTTGTAATGAAAACTGTATTGGTGGTTGCTCAGGACCAAAGGATATGAATTGTACAGCCTGTAAGAATGTTTTGGATGCTGTGCAACCGGTATGTGCTAAGCGATGCAGTCCAGGAACGTACAAGGTATGAGCTGTAATCTCTACCCCAGAATAAACATTAATATAATTTAGTCATGGAGTATTGATTATCTATATATTGTTTGACTGGAGTTTCTTTTTAGTCATAATGGTATTGATCCATGGAACATAGCATATGTACTGTCTTATAAGTCAAGTCAAACTGCAGACAGCAAAGATCCTGGTCTGCCATAGCATAATGCACCTGCAGATCAGGGTCTATATTGTTTATTCTACTCATTAGTCCCAACAAACTGCACAGAACCAGATCGGCCGGTGCATTATGTGACAGCAGATCTAGATCTGTGCAGTTTGCAGTTGGGCTGAACTTATAAACCAGTATATGTAATATGCTTCAACCAACATTTTTTTTATTTTTTTATTTTGTTGAGTTTCAAAGATAAAAACTTGTTAATAAAGTTAATATCTTTGTGTTACTTCAGACAAATCAAGTTTTATTGCACTAATCCTCTTGACCATTCTCTGAATTAAGTAGTGGCATGCTGATTGAGTTATATGTCTTGGATTCGGGAGGTCACTGGTTCAATCCCTGTCTGAGTCATACCAAAGACGTATAAAATGGTACTGGCAGGTGCCTCGCTTGGCACTTAGCATTAAGAGGTTAGTGTTGTCTGGATAATTGGGACTGGGTGGGACATGATGCTACATATCCACAGCATGATGCCCCAGTGCTAGACATCACTGTAACCTGCCACACTGCAGATATTGTAGCAATATGACAGAAAAACTGTTAAAGCTACATTAAAAATCCAAGTCACACACATACTGATTGAGCTATATGCACTAGCTGAAGGGAAATGGCTAAATTGTACTTTGAATCACAGTCATTTGCCTGGTCAATTAATACATTCTTCCCCTTCTTCACCCACCTGCTGTACCCCAAAAGACTCTTGGCCGATTGCAGCCTTATATTGTACCTCAGTCCAGTGGCACAAAGGGGCACAATCACCATACACTAGTAATGGCCCAATAAATCGTCCAACAAAACTGTGTCGGTATGTTGGTGGTTTGGGGTCAGATCTCACCTACTCATAAAACTCTAATTATAATTAGTCAGATTGTCCATGACACAACATAATCATTTTTACATATCCGCTATAAGGTATTATATTATGATTTCTCTCCATCCATTACCTTCTGGGTTCTTCATAATAACTTAAGTTGTCCACCGTCCACCATTACCAAACTTTGTAGATGGCTTGAACTTGGAGCAAGGATGAATCCTGTTAATTTCAGGGTCAAAGTTTAAAAGTTACTGTCATTGAGACTGTAAGAAGAAAATGGTTTCTGCACATCTGCATCATCTACAGTTACCTGACTGTATAGCATGCATTTGAGGTAAGGAAGACCTCTATTGATTCTAGGCTCAAAGGTCAAGGTGACTGACCAAAAGAAGGAATATGGTTTCTGCATAACAATTCGAGATTGCATCATCCACAGTTACAAGACTTTGAGGATGGCCTTCCCTTGGGGTAAGGAAGAACTCAAATGATTTTGGGATCCAAAGGTCTGTGGTCAAAATCAATGACAGAGGGAAGAAAAATCACTTCTGCACAGCAAGTTTAGTTCTCCCCCCATCTACAGTTACCAAACATTGTAGATGGCTTGCACTTGGTTTTAGGAGGGACTCTATTAATTTTGTGGTTAACAGGTAAAAATTGGGCAAAGAAAAAAATTACACACCTTAATTTGATTTCTCCATGATCTGTGGTTCCCAAAGTTTGTGGATGGCTTGGTGAAGGTAACTGTGACTGCTAGAACAGAAATTACTTCTGCACAATAACATTGGTTGTAGATCACAAACTTGGACCAAACCTTGTGGATTGGTTGCACTTAGGATAAGGAAGAACCCTACTGATTTGACATTTGACATTTAAAGGTGAAGGTCACTGTGACTGCTTGAATAAAAATGACTTCTGCACAATAACATTAGTTTCTACATCACTTTCTTGGACCTAAGTGTGTGAATGACTTAACCCTTTCATCACTAAGTAACTTTGTAGGCATAGAGTCCTCAACACTAAGTAACTTTGGAGTTGTAAAGCAAAATGACTTGTCAACTTTGAAGTAAAATAACTTTGCCAATTTTAAAGATATCTGGCAGGATTAGGTGTCAAACTCAAGGATAAAAATCAAATTTTATGACTAGTTCACTAAATTGTGCATATCTATTACAAAGTGTTAAAATACAGGTGCAAACAGGTAACACAACAGGTAAAATACAAGTAATTATCAATTTGCCTCATAGAAAACTTAGAAAGTTCCCAAAACTTATTCAGTTGTCCCTAGATGTACTCATGAATAATTCCAGTAGCAACACAAGTCTTTTTTTCAGTTATTTGACAGGTAGAAGCTTTCATCCAAGGTGAGATTTGTCCACACACCTGTATCGCGTCTGGCACGTTTGATCGTCGCATTTAAATTCATTAGACGGACAATGTTTCCAAAAACTTCATCTGAATAGAATATTTGAAAAGCTTTTTTGGAGCCATCTAACACTCGGGTGGGTCCAACTCTCTCAGAAAACTGTAACAAATCTCTGACTTTGGTTTTCCAACTTCGTTCAAACAAAGTCACATGGAGCGTACAATTCCTCCGATTGAAAACCTTCAAAGTCCTCTTCATCGTCATCACTGTCACCCACAAGCACATGCCATTGTCTCTCCAGACGTCTTCTCTCATTTTCATCCAAATTTACTAGGTCGAAATTGGTAAAATCCTCTGATAACTCAAAATCAGACACTTCACTCTTCTCTGATCTTTCTTCAAACTCCGCCATTTTAGATACAAATTTCACCATTCGGAAAACACTTTAAAAGTGCCTACTTTGTTCCATATTTCTAGTTGTATACAAGCTAAACTCGCGAGATAATCCAAATATAATATCTACATTACAAGAAGAAAGTTATTAGAGGTACCCGAAATTTATATAGTTGGGTTCTATAACGTTACAGAAGAACACTGCTCCAGACCGGTAAAGCGGTCTACAGTGTTTATGGACTTACTTCCCCTGGACCGGTACACCGGTCCATAGTGATGAAAAGGTTAAACATGGGTTAGGGGAGAAGTCAGTTGATTTGGTGGTTAGAAGGTCAAAGGACTGGGTTTCTGACTGGAAGAAGAAAAGTGGTTTCTGCACAATAATTTCAGTTCTTTGCATAGAGGACTATTTAACGTGACATGGGAATGTATACCAGTGTTTCCTGACCTTGTTTGGCTGTGACCCCAAAAAATATTATTTCTGAGCCTCACATTTTCACATTTTGATAATTTTTGCCAGTCAAAAAGAAAAATACTGGCAACACTCCAGAACGTTCTTACAACCCTGATCTAGTGTATAGACCTTTCTGTTTTTGTTTCCAAGGGCTCAGCCACATTCGTATCACATGATATAAGACCTTAAACCTGTGAATGATGCAGAGTTTTAGCTGACTTGACATGAGAACACTTTAAAAGTACTTTAAAATGACCCCCTGTATTGAATTACAGCCCTACTAACATCTTGGTGCAGTGAAATGAGAGAGGACATGATGACAGATACCCAATTAGAGAACAAAAAGTCATAATTCTGAATTTCACAGTCATGAAAGAGGTGTTGGATAAAAAGTCACAGGACAAAATGTCAGAGTTATTTTTATTGGAGTTGTGAAAAAGACGTAGGTCATCAAGTCAAGATAAGACTTTGTGTAATCCTAAAGTCTTACTGCATGAATTAGGGCCATGATTTATTTGTCTATTACAGACCTGATGTTGCCATAAGTCTTATGAAAATGACCCTTAAAATACAGACTTACGGAATAAAAGCAAAAATGACGGAAAATGATTTTTGCCAGAAAATCAGGATAATTGGTTCATCCATGTTTGATTTGGATCCAGGTTTCATATTGGAATTTGTGAAATTAGTCAGGGAACCAGACTAACTTTACAGCAGTACCTCAGACACTTTAAACTGCACGATTTTTTTCATGACAAGCATCTGCATGATCCAACTGTTGATTATAGAAGTTTTAAAAATGGCCCCCAGCAAGCAATGCATGTTGAAGATGAAACAGAAATTAAGCCTCTTAAAAAGTGTTAATAATCAGAACAGAAGAATAAAATGGAAAATTCAGATTCTTGTGAATAAGAACAGGAAGGGACACAATCACATATATTGAACATCACTTGTCTATTTGAGTATGTTTCATGGTGGGAGATATGAATGCCATCATCATGTGAAATGGAAATAAAACCTTCCAAGACTTCACGTCAAGTTGAGAAATAGCAACAAGCCATTGAGCTGCATAGAGTTTGAAACTAACGTTTGTGCAACTATACTTGTGATAAATAAGGTTTACGTGGACTTCACAAACTTTTCAGTTGAACATATTGTTTACTGTCACTCCATGTTTCGCATACCGAACTTTTAAGTACATTTTCCAGTTTTACAATAGTAGTTTTTTTTATATATTTTGTTACACCTTACTGAAAACTGATCAAACTTACGGATAAAAATCAACTGCCTTGCTGAGACGGTCTCATCAGGGTTGGCAGGTCTGCTATTAAATTGTTTTTATACACTTACACCTATTTACCTGCCAATTTCTTGTAAAAACCACCCCTTCCTGGTTATAATATAATTTGATAAAGTGAGACCAGACATTACTTCTTGCATGCATATCCTGTAACCTTGTTTACACAGTAATTAAAGAAACAAACCTTGCCACCAATTGATACATTCTTATCAGCATCACCTTTTCCTGTCAAACGCATCTGCTATAAGAAGCAAACCAAGCTACTATCAGTTGCTAAATTATTGTCAAAACCACTGCAATCTGTCATACTTGATTATTTAATAGTTATTTCAATGTGTAATATTGGTGTCCATCAGAATATTGAGTAACGTTTTAATAAGTCTGTATGATTGTGATCACTAAAAATAATGAATGAAAGATAGAATGAAGATGCAGATAAAGTAAATTGGTATAATGCAGATATTGTATAAACACAGTAAACACATGTAATAGAACAATGTAATATTTTATTGATTTATCCATCACAGTTTATATTGTTTGTTGTAGAGATGTCAGTTCAGTAGCATCACGCTTAAAATAATTGCTTTTAAATGCACTCAGAAAAATGTTGAACTTTTTGTAGCACTGAGTTATCACAATAAGTCATCATGACATAAACCAGTCTCAAGAGAGATGCTCTCTCACATAATATTGATAATTACAAATCGGCTTTTCAATGACACTTGTTTTCTCAAATCACTTTTCTTTTAAGTCCGGTTTTACTGCATTCACAAGCGTGGGTTCAACTCGGATCGTATTGCTTGTGGCCTTTTGGCAATCTGTACAGCGTATTGCCATATTAAAACCTGATATTGGACAACCTGTAAATCCACATGGAAAATGATATAATCCTACCACCCACTGCCATTTTGAATTACTAGACTACATGGGTGGATAATCAGTTGACCTGGCCATATTGAGTGGCCAATCAGATGCAACTTTTGCTCATTCAGAATATTTTTGAATTGTGCTTTCATTGATTTCCATAAATTTGTCTTGAGACTTCGCATTATATACGTCTTGTCATGTAACTATTATAATAGTTCAACAACATACCACATAACAGAATGGATTAATTTTACATTGTAACCCATATTGCTCCAAATGCTTACTAATTCAGATGACCATAAATTAAGAGCCACAAGAAATACCAGTAAGCGTCTAAATATTCGTTATGTGCACTGGTGTGTTTTAGACAAATTTGTCTGCCATATCCCACCAGTAACTGAGAAACCACGCCATAGGGACCATTTTAAGTCATCTTATTACGATTATTATTACTAATTCTGAACACCTATGTAAACATCTATTTATAAATCCGATGTCAACTATACTCAAGTCTTGTAGGCCAGGCTGAACTAAAGATATTCTGTACACATTACAGCCATGAAGAAGAATTTAAAAAATTAGATAAAATCATGTACCAGGAATTAAAAAAATATAGATATACTTAATACAGATACTTGATTTACAATCGAAAATTGAACAAAAAACCAAATTAGTTTCTAATGGAAAGTAAATAAATTGCAAATTTGATGCAGTAACTTTTTTTCTCAATATGTATCAATGTTACCATAATACAATAGTTCGCACAGATGGAAAGTATTCATGACACAGTAGATGAACAAGTTACTGGTTACTTGTGTAATTCTGGCTGAGTCTAAGAACAGAAGCAACCAAAATGATGTGAAATGAAATGAGTTCAATAACATAATCAGTTTGAAAATTGAATGGACGATCATGGTTTGAAAGCATTAGTTTTTTCGTATTTAAGGCTAGTAACAGTGTAGTTGCAGTGCAAAGAATTCAGTATTTTGTTACATGTGCAGAAAGTTTTTTAGTGACATGATTTTCTCATCATATCAAACTGTAATGAAAAGAAAAGTTGGCTTTTTTCCCCATCAAAAAACATGCACCACCCCTTGAAAATAGAAAAAATGTTTCAAAAATACACATAATACATACCGAAATCAATTACTTACATTTTCAGAAGGATTTATTTTCCTAAGGGTTTTTTTTGGTGCAGTTCTTTATATGCTCTACTGGGTTGTAGATCAGAATTGTTCGTTGTCTGTCATCTGTCGTCAATCTGTTAGTAAAAGATTGTTATTGCTACTCCTCGTAAACTAATTGCAGAGTCTAGTTGGTCCTAAATGAAAATTCTGCTGCTCGGACATCAAATATGGCTGCCATAGCAGCCATGTTGAAAATCTTGTCACTGATCTTGAATGCATGGTCATATTACATGGGTGTTTCCACCTAAAGTCTTTTAATGATGTCTAGTTTGTCATCAGTGAATATATTGCCAATCTTTCTGTATGGTCACCACTGGTTCATTTGAAAACTTTTATCACAGGATAAGCTCAGGGATGGTTTCAAAACTTAGTACCTAAAAAGAAGAAATTGTCTCATCTTGAATTCCTTGAATTCCCGAGGTTTGAACCTGCGACCTCTTGCATCTGAGATGGACACTCTAACCACTTAGGTCACCAAGCGGTTTGACCTTTTAGTAAATGCTCATCAGTCACATCAAGTATTGCGTTTAATGTTAGGAAACATTATTCTAAGCAGTCATGTTCCTAATGCTTTAAGTGAGTACACGGTCAACAGAACATAACCTCTTATTGATGCCTGTCAGATCTGCTTATTGATAATTCAATCAGATTGCTGTGGTACCCTTGTTTTAAGAATAGTTTTTAAAATACAGCAGTTGAAATCTATACTGTAAACCTGGCTATAAAGGACAGGCAGGGACCACAACATTTTGCTGTTTCTGGATATGTGTATAGAGGAGGCTCATTTGTAAGTGAAATTGATCAAAGAGGTATCACTTTCCTTAGTGTTTTCTGTATGTGGATTTAAGCTCTAACAGGTTTCATTGTATAAAAATTCTTACCTGGTCCTTTATTTCAGTGCAATTTAAAAGTGAGTTCACAAATTTAAAATTAGTTCCTAATCTTTTTGATGATTCTGTTGCAGTTCATGAACCGAAGATGTTTGCTGGATACAGAGTGCTTGAATTTTACCGATTACGTAGACAAGAAACATATGCTTGTGAACTCTACAACCAATTATAACCAGCAGAAGGAATGTGTGTTAGAATGTCCACCAAAGTACATTCCTGACAAAAACAACAGCTCTCTTTGTGTTCCATGTCAGGGAAAGTGTCCAAAAGGTACTTGTTTTTTTTTTTTTTTTAAATTGACTAAAATAACAACTGTCACTTTGTTCTCTGTGCTGTAAAGTTTCCAAGAAGTACTTGTGTAACATTTTTTAAATTTTTTTTTAGAAATTCAGTTTGAGAAAACTGTTTTGCATTCTGAAATATAACTGGTTGCTAACTGAGCATGATAGACATTTGACACAGGGTGCCAGTAATTATAATAATAATAATAATAATAATAATAATAATAATAATAATAATAATGAGGATTTTGTATAGCGCTCAATCTTTAGAAGCTCTAAGCGCTTTACAACATTTGACAACACTTAAAAAACGTATATAATGATATGATTACAAAAATAAAAACACACACCACGAAATTAGAAAATAGAAAACATGCTGTAAATATTTAAGGTAAGGAAACATTATTAGGTCTTTAAGTATGTTCTTGCAGTTGAAATAGGTGAGTTTTAAGAGCACCCTTGAATGAGATCACTATGTCTTTGTGTCTAAGTTCAGTGGGCAATTCGTTCCACGTTGCTGGGCCCTGGTATGCAAAAGAACGTCCATATGAGTTCATTTTCATAGTGGGAACATTGAGAATACGAGTGTCAGAAGAGGAGCTTAAGTATCTTGCTGGTGTGTACACATGGGTGAGGTCGGATAGGTATGTTGGACTGGAGCCTGTCAGTGAAACATAGCACAGAGAACAAATTTTGTGTTTAATTCTGGATCAAATGGATAGCCAGTGTAGGGTACAGAGCAGGGGGAGGTGTGCTCTGATCGTGGTACTCTAAGGATGATCCGAGAAGCTGTGTTTTGAACTTTTTGTAGTTTCTGGAGTAGATATTGAGACGAACCAGACAGAATTGAGTTACAATAGTCCAGTCTTGAAAGTACTAAGGAACACAAGTGTTTTAGTGGCATCAGTTGAAAGATACTTGCGAATGGAGCTGATGCGTCTCAGCTCAAGATATGCAGCCTTGCATATGTTCATGACATGTTGATGCAATGAGAGAGTACTGTTGAGAGTAACACCTTGGTTTCGTACTGACTGACTGACTGTGAATTTAATGTTGGTGTTGCTGATATTTATTGTCTGAGGTAAAGGATGTGAATGAGAAAGTCTTTGTGTTGTAATCAGAATGGCTTCAGTTTTATCATCATTCATCTGCAGCTTGTTACATGTCATCCATGATTTCACATCGGAAATGCACCTCTCTACACCTTGGATGGTAGTGCCAACTTCAGTTGGGTGGCTAGATTTGTATATTTGGGTGTCGTCAGCATACAATTGGTGAGACACTGGATGATGATCTATGACACTTGAGAATGGCTAAGTGTATAGAATATAGAGAACAGGTCCAAGAACAGACCCCTTTGGAACACCACAACATAGATCAACTGGGCTGGAGTGTTTTCCATTTCCGGACACAATTTTTGTCCTGTTGACCAAGTAGGACTTGAACCATCGTAAGACTGTATCATGAATGCCAAATACATGCTGGAGACGGTGAAGTAATATATCTTGGTGTATTGTGTCAAATGCTGCAGACAAATCAAGGAGAGTGAGGACTGTAATCTTTCCGCTATCCAAAGCAGAGAGAAGGTCATTAACTACTTTCAGAAGAGTAGTTTCAGTACTGTGGCAAGGTCAATATGCACACTGTACATTGCTCAAAGACTGTTTGAATTCAGATGAGATACAAGTTGGGATAGAACAACTTTTTCTAAGATTTTTGACATGAATGGGAGATTAGAAACTGGGCGGTAGTTCTTTAAATTGTTATGGTCGAGTGTTGGTTTCTTCAGCAGAGGCTTTACAATGGCAGTTTTGAAAAATGATGGGAATTCCCCGGATGAGAGAGAGGTTTTAATAACATCAGTTAGTGAAGGCAGTATTGGATCTAAGTACTCAAGCAGCAGTGATGTCGGAATCGGATCAAGTTCACATGACTTTGGTGCACTATGTATGTAATTATCCTATGTACTTAGTGGTAATTATATTTTTTGTAATTGTTCAAACACCAAAATGTCCCAAAGCATATGATAAGATTGTGCAGTTCTAAAACCCCATCTCCAGAATCACAAGACTTCGCAGAATCTTGTGACTAAAAGATTGTTTCTTGCTTTTATATTTTTGGCTAAGTTGATCCGAACATCAGTTCATCACACCATAATTAGAACCAATGTATTACTTTGGGAGCTTGTTCACTTTCAGACAGAACCAAACATACCTGTTACATTTTTCAAGGATGTTTGTTTACTAACTGAAGGGGAAAAAATTCTCATTTCTTAATAAAAGCATAAAAGTATAAATTTTATGAAAGAACATTTTTTTAAAAATAAAAGTTGGAGTGATAAGATCATCTCTTTCACCACTAAGCAGCATGATGCACTGGCAGATCTGGGTCTGTGCAGTTTGCAGTTAGCTTTGTCTCATAAGCGAGTATTTGTGGTAGGTTTTTAAATTGTACACCATAAGTTTACATATTTCTCTTTATTTTCAGAGTGTTCAGGAAAAATTATAGACAGCATCAACTCTGCTCAGCAGTTAAAAGGATGTACTACTATCACTGGACCACTGGAGATCAGTATCATGGGTGGAAGCAAGTATTTTTACCTTATATTATTGTTGGCAAGGTCAAACAGATAGTATGCTCAGTAATCAGGCTACAAGAATGCTGGGTCTGTGCTACCATACATTGCCTGAATTTTGAGTGTGAAGTTTTTGTAATTATGTCTGAATTCAGGAGTAAGAACTTTTGTAATTATGTTGGAATTCAAGAGTGAGAACTTTCTGCAATTACATCTGAATTCAGAAGTGAGAACTTTTGTTATCATGATGGAATTCAAGACCAAGAACTTTTTGTAATTATGTCTGAATTTCAAGAGTGAGAACGTTTTGTACTTTTGGGACCATGGCCTGAGATTTAAAAACAAAATGTTAAATTCAGTCTGAACTCAGAATTCCAATGCCTGGTTGGTCAGTAGTTTGAGGATCAGCTATTCAGATGTCAGAATTCTGAGGTATGCAAAAGTTCTTGAGAATTTATTGTAATCTTGGGAGATGTTGTTAATGCAGAGGTATATGATAAAGGATTTTAGGTTGCTGTGATTTTTCAGGTTCTTTTGTCTTCCACCTCCATTCATAAAAGCCTGCACACCAAACTGTATATACCTCCCATAAGGCAGTCATTTTGTGTTATAATGTTGTTTGTTTGTCATGTCTGTTAAGGCTGTTCCATTAAAACTTAACTGGGACCCAGGGAAGGCACTTTTAATGTGGGGTACTCACCCATAGATGCACATTAGATTTTTCTTATCATTTTAATATGAACTCTATGACATCAAACTGCCTTCCCTGGGTACCATGTTTGTTTAAATGGAACAGCCCTTGCCAGCTTGTTGTTGCCTGATTTTAATTTTTCACCATCAACGTTGATCAAGCTTTGTGGATGCCTTGTACTTGGACTGAGAGAGAACCTTGATAATTTAATGGTCAAAGGTCAAAGGTCATGGTAACTGTGACTGAATGACAGAATATGACTTATCCACAACAACTCCACTACTCCATTATCAACAGTTTCCATACTTTGAGGATAGTTTGCATTTGGTGTAAGGAAGAACCTGTCAATTTCAGGCTTCAAAAGTTAAAAGTCTGAATAACTCAGACTGAAAGACAAATAATTTTCACACAGTAACTTGAGGTCTCATCATTTGTGTTTTATTGATTTTGTTGTCAAAAGGTCAAAGGTCAAGGTCACCAACAGACAGAAAACTGGTTTCTGCACAATAACAGTAATTGTACAAGATCTACCTCCACTAAATTTGTTGGATGGTTTGTAGTTGGGCCAAGGAAGGAGGCTGTTGATTTGGGGGTCAAAAGGACAAGGTCATTGAAAGAAGAAAAATGGTTTCTGCACAATAACACAAGTTTCAGAGTTGCTGTTAGGATACACAGTTGTAAAAATCCAACTAAAATTGAAAATTTCACACAAATCAAGTGCAGGCTTAATCATGCAAAAAGTAAGGATTTAGTGCAAATTTTCGTGAATTGTGCACTTTATTTTCAGAAAAAAAAAAGAAATGACCCATTTTGGCACTTTAAACTGTTGCTATTTTGGACCACCATCATAGTTGGTTGAAGAATGATAGTAGTCGAGGATTGCAAATTTGGTTGAACGTATTGTTTAGTTTCTTTAATGCAATGAATGGGACTAATCACATTTAGCTGAATAGGAACTAAACACATTTGTTTCATTAAGGAAATTGCATGCTCTGTTCAGCTGACTTAAGCATTCATTGGCTTCCATTGCTATTTCAAACAACTGAAATGGCCGTCAACAGAGTTTAAGAAATACTGTCACCTGATTGTTCCTGCATTTACTTTGATAAGAAGAATGGCATCAGAGCAAGTATAGTACAAATAAAGCAATTAACTCTAAGCTGTGCAACAGGGTCATTATGGGCCACCAAGTATATGAGATTTGCTTTAAAATCATAGTGTACGCACTTTTGGAACAGAGCTACACAGCATTGATTGTTATGACAGTAACAGAAATGCTGCCAGGGTGCAAGAGTGCATAAATCGTGCAAAATTTATATGAATTCATGTCTATTGTGCAACTTCTAAAAGAAATAAATTAGTAATACATTTAGTTTGGTCTTGATCATGTAACACGTTACACACTTATGGAAGGGCTCTACATGCAGTACATTGCCATCTTCTTGTGTATTTGCCAGACAGAATACAGTTTCCCTTTCCTGTCACATGCAGATTACTGATCTTAGATGTAAATAATAATAAATAATAATAACAATAATTTGAACTGGTGTCAAGCCAATAGTTATTATTGCATCATAATTTAATTTTTGTCACAATAACATAAATATTAGATTGAAACTGAATGTATTATTTGTTTCTTTTTGAAGTTGCAGGTAGACCTGAAAATTTAGAAGTGTTTGAATTTTATTGATACTTGTCATTTTCAGTGCCTATCCTTTTAGTATGAACTGTTCATTACACATCTGACGGGATATTTCTCCACCAAAACGTTGCCAATTATGCAGGTGTAACAATGATTACTTCTAAGTTTCTTTTGAGTGAGTCGGAATTATTCAGTTTGTATTAGAAAGGGATGCAGATACATGATTGGTGTGGTTACTGCAGAAAATGAATTATCCAATGAATAATAGTTCTTATGTGGAAACAAAGAGGTACCTTTACAAAACCAAAGACTGATGAATTGATGAAAATTAATCTACTGCAAAATGAGAAAAATTGATGCCCTTATTGCACATTATCTTTTGTGAAGAAAATATTTGAAAGCATGCTGTGCAATATACTGAATGCTTCATGTATTATTATAGGCTCTGTTGGTCAAGAGTTGGAAAACAATCTAGCAGAGATAGAGGTGGTCACACATTATATTCGAATCTACCGATCTCATGCTCTGCTGTCCCTGCACTTCTTCAAAAACCTGCGAGAAATACAAGGAAAAGAACAGTATTCAGGAAGGTGGGTGTTAGAATAAGGAAAAAAATGTGGTTTGAGTCTGTAGTGTTTGAAGCCAAATCCAGGAAATAAGTCAGGTATATACGTTTTCAACATTGCTGTCTTTTTTTTAGAAATGCCTTTTTTTTTTTGGAATAATGTTCAGTTTTTTTTTATTTATTTACAGTAACGAATATGGTACATCATCCTCACCAAAATTCTTAAGAGTCCCAAGCACACAATATTTTAATGGTTTGTTCAGTTCCCGATAATAACAAGAAAAATAATTTGTTCCTAATAGCATGTGGTATGTCTATAATTAAATGACACATCAGCACCATACAGGCAATATAGCACCAACGAAAAGTTGTTATAAATGTGTAAGATACAAATTGTTAAAACTTTGTAAGAATATGAATTGCATTCAAGTAAATATAGAATATATGTACAGTACATGTGCTGTGATATGCCATGGAAGTATAAATTTTTCTTTAAAATGAAATGAGGCTTGTCAAATGTTGTTTCATGAAATAGATATACAAGCAATAGGTCAAATATAATCATACATATATTTATACCATGTACAAATGCACTTAAATTTCCAATGGAGTTAAATTAACTACAGGAAACTGTTGACAGGGGGAGTGAACTCTTCACATTCATTTCCAGTATTTCCGCAACAAAATGTATTTCTGCATGTATTTCAGCTATTCATTATCCTCTTTACAAATAGATAATTTGACAATTAGTTTTTTGTTGAGCATCTGTTTTCTTTCATATTGATTAAATAAATTAAATGCATACTTACGATTTAAACAAAAAAGGGGCTAAAGCAAAGAAAGAGCACTCCAAACATTGTATGGCAAAGAGTTATTGAAACGAGGGGGGTTTTGGACTTAACGAAATTACAAGGCAACAAGAGGTAGTTAAAACGAAAAGTTTTTGTACAGGTAATCATTTGTTATAAGGCTTTACTTACCATCACTTCTGACCACATGACTGTTTTTAACTTGTACCTCTTTCTTTTTCTCTCACTGATGGTCAGTTTTTTGTAACTTTTACCATCATAGGGTGCATGGTGCAGGCAAAAGTCAGCTATGCTATTTTTCATGCATTTTCACCTGTAACTTTAAGTTACGGTTGGGAGAGAGGGAAGGTATACACCCAATAAAATTGGTACATCAAATTTCTTTATACCAGCACTTTAAAAGCCATCTTGTTTTCAATGGATGTGGTACAAGTAAAAGTATTTACTTTTATAAGATAAATAAGATGAGAAAACTCATCAAGTGGCATATGAAATGTTCTGTATATGCACACTTATAAGTCAAATCAAACTGCAAAGAACAAAAATCCTGGTCTGCTGATGTGCAAGTAGATCTGAGTCTACTGGTTACTCCTAACAAACTGCACAGACCCAGATTTGCTGGCACATTATGCGGCAGCAGATCTGGGTCGGTGCAGTTTGCAGATGGACTCTTGTTAAAAGCAAGTATATACAGTATAAAGTAAATAGAAATCCTTAAAATATTAGGTCACTTTTTTTTATTAAACCATATTTTTTACAGAGTCCTAAGATGTTCTAGATAATACAGCATCAAAATACTTCGTAACTGAATTCACATCAAAACTCAGTCTCACAAAGTAAAAGTATGTACACTTGACAAGTATGGACAAGATTGTGTTCTTTCATTCGATGATAAAATCAATGATAGTCACTGAGAAAGGTTCATGTTCTGCCAAATTTTGGAATTCCTTGTCAACTTTTGGGAACCTATCAGAATAAGCATTGTATTTAAACAACTTTTAAGTTATCTATAAAAAAAATGCTCAACAGATTTTAACCACTCCGGTGGCCTAGTGGTTAAGCATGCGCCTCGGATGCGGAAGGCCATGGGTTCAAAGCCTCGGCCAAGTCATATCCGAGAATTAAAAAATGGTACTAAAAACTGCCTCGCTAAGCGCTCATCATTCAGAGGTTAGTATTAGGACTGGTTGGCCTGGTGTCGGGATAATGTGACTGGGTGGGACAGCATGCTATATGTCTGTGGCATGATGCCCAGTGCTAGACACAACCATAAACTGCCACACTGCAGACATTGTAGCGATATGACTGAAAAATTGTTAAAGGTATGTTAAAAATCCAAATCACACACACACTCAACAGAATTTAACGAACTTTGACACAAAATATCCTGGCTATAATACTTTTCAATATTGGACAAGGGTACAGATAGGAATCAGGATAGTTAAAATAGAAAAGCTATGAAACATTGGTTTTCATAACATTGAAAAACAACAGTCTTTTACCACACTATAAAATGCATCTTAATGACCAAGCATTCTTGGACAACTCTTGCATTTGGCTATTTGTCAGATATCAGCATTTTATAAGTTGCAGATGTATGCTGAAAAAATAATTTTATTTCAACAAGTTTCCAGTTTCAATTTTATGAAGGATTCTTATCGTTGCAGGATTTATTTTCTACCACCAAAAAGATAAAGATATACTATTTATTTTCAGATATGCTCTGGCTGTGTTTGAAAACTCGAACCTGCAAGAACTCTTCACGGAGGAAGTCACCAAGAATCTGGTTTTGCTTAATGGGAGTGTATGGTTCCACTACAACAGCAAACTTTGTATTAAGATTATCAGACTGCTGTTGGAACCGCTCAATCTTCTTAACAAAACTACTGAAATGGACGTGTCATCCTCTACAAATGGAGATCGGATGACATGTAAGACAGATTTTATCTGTTGTAAAAATGAATACTAATTATCAATCTTCATTAGCAGACATTGACTTAATCTGGAAAATCTGTCATCAGGATATTTGATTTTAATCACCTGCAAAGTTACATTTTTTGGAAGGACATTATTTGATTATGTACGAATGAATGATCTGGGTAAATGGTATTCTACTAAATTTACATGTATATAGTTAGGCCATGAGACAGTTTAAATACCTCTAAATTTAAAATGTGTTCATAGATCATGAATGTACTGTTTTATATATATATATATATATATATATATATATATATATATATATATATATATATATATATATATATACATATATATATATATATATCTATATATATATATATATAGACACACACACACACACACACACACAGTGTAACCCCACTGTAGCACACTTCATTATAGAATGAATTCTGATGTAACACAATTGTGGCTGACTCCTAAAAATTTGTGTATTTTTTCGTGAAAATTTGTTTTTAAAGCTTGAAAACTAATGTGTAGAAAGTTGATATCATTTTGGGGAAGAGATTGTGTATGAATTCAGATATGACACAATCATAGCATGGCTCATGAGATTTAATAATTTCACAATTTCTTGAAGAAGTGCAAAGCTTTGTATCAAAATAAACTTTATTTAATACTTTGGCAAGATGTGACACATTCCAGAGGAAAAAATTGTGATTGCATCTTTCTTGACCTGAAAATTATGTCCAATGTTTTTATAATTGTTAATATTCATTTGAAATGTTTGACTGGTCAGTCTCAGCCCATTCTTTGGTTTGAAAGAAATAAGCTCATTAAGAAGCTGATTAGTGTAAATCTTGTTATTACTACACACACACACACACACACACACACACACTGTAACCCCACTATAGCACACTTCATTATAGAATGAATTCTGATGTAACACAATTGTGGCTGACTCCTAAAATTTGTGTATTTTTTCGTGAAATTTTTTTTTTAAAGCTTGAAAACTAATGTGTAGAAAGTTAATTATCATTTTGGGGAAGAGATTGTGTATGAATTCAGATATAACACAATCATAGCATGGCACATGAGATTTAATAATTTCACAATTTCTTGAAGAAGTGCAAAGCTTTGTATCAAAATAAACTTGATTTAATACTTTGGCAAGATGTGACACATTCCCGAGGAAAAAAATTGTGATTGCATCTTTCTTGACCTGAAAATTATGTCCAATGTTTTTATAATTGTTAATATTCATTTGAAATGTTTGATTGGTCAGCCTCGGCCCATTCTTTGGTTTGAAAGAAATAAGCTCATTAAGAAGCTGATTAGTGTAAATCTTGTTATTACTGAACTACGAGCAATAAAAGCCAGTAAGTCTTGTCCATTTTTCTTATATTTGTTCTGTGTGCAATTTTTGCTCAAGGGCAATTAATTTCAATAGTTGATAACTTTCATTGTTAAGCTTACTACTAAAGGTTGTTACTATTTGGCAATGATATATAAAATAACACTCACCCAACAAAAACAAGAAAGCTGCCAACATGCACATGGCTTTGTGGCATTGTCAGGCATCATAGATCAGTCAGTACTGTTCTACATTTCCTATAAAAATGACCCGTTACTTAACAGTTATTCTTGCCATAGCTAAAATAAATAGGGGTCAAAATGTTAATTAATATTTACAGCAGAGTGTGGGATACAGAAACTAGCAGCTTGAAGCATCAGGCAGGATTAAGTCCAGAGTTAAACAAATGCAATTAGCTTCAGAATTCGATGTTTAGTATTCACAAGTCAAGCAAACAATGTGGTGGTCTAAAAAAAAAAAAAAAATCTTAATTTATAAATCAATTAATTTACATACCATTTTATAATAATGGTCTATCATCCATCATAAATACCCGCTGAAACAATTTTATGGACCAAATTGTCAACAGTTTTGGTCATTGCCACACAGCATGTAAACAACCCCCACACACTACCATCTTAACCCTTTTTATTTTCTGGCTTGAAATCATTCATATGGTCAGGCATTATGGATCCCAACCATCATGTTGTAGCACGACCCCAATACATGTATATTGCATGACCTGGCAGTCATGATCAGATGGGAGACTTACTTAAAATACAAATTATAACCATATTCTGTGACACTTAAAATCTAGGTCACACTGATCTGCTTTTAGTAGAAGAGTTTTGCAGTCTCCAGAGCAACACATATACAGAGTTGTATGATCAAACAGCCAAAAGCATACAAGAAACTGACCTGAATGCAAAAATTAAACATAATGTGACATCTAGATGGAAAGCTGGGCAAGGTTAACACTATATACTTTTCTGAGTTTGTGGCAGGGCTTTAAAATGAAGTATAAATCAAGTGGATGACGATCCATCACGGCCACCATTACTAAAAATCGTAAAACCTTTAAATCAAAAACTGCTTTTCAGAATCTAACCATATGAGACAAAGCATTGAGGCATGAAGGTTTATCAGATTTGATCAAGTGATACCATTCGGTCATCCAATATGGCAGCCATTTGCTAAAAATAGAAAAGCTTTAAATGGCATTATAAAAACTACTCGGCAGAATTGCTCAAAAGCATTCTTAAGGCTTTCAGATTTGTACCAGGAATGCCAATCAGATGTGACCAACATTATTAAAAATAAATCTATTAAATGACTCTCTCTAAAAAAAACACACTGAACAGCATTTTGCACAATTGTTGCCAATCTGTCTTCAAACATAGCTGCTGTTAATAAAAACTGAAAAACCTTTAATAACTTCCTCTAAAAGACCACTGAACCGAATTTCAATAAAATAAAAAAGCACTCAGCAGAATTGAAATTTGACAGTATCGAAACTCTGAGGGCTCTAAAATGACAAATGACGGCATCACATATGGCCACCAGATAGAATTTGACCAACTTGGAAAGCAGCATGGTGCAGAGGCCTTCTTTGTTGGACAAGTGATGTTGATGGTCCATTAAAAATGGATTGCAGTAGAGAACTAGAGAAACCATGAAACTGTTGTATAAATAGAAGGTGGATAAAGATAGAAAACTCGAGAAACCTTGAAAAACTTTTTTCCATGCAAGTGATATTTTCAAGCAAGCCTTTATTTTGATTTTAGTAAAATATTTTGAAATTGCATACAAACTGGCTTCAGAATATACAAACATATTTTCAGGTCACATGCAGATATTGAATTTAACTGTCCTCACTCCATTACCCCATATAGTGATGTTGCATTGGACACCATATCGCACTGCAGATGAGCGACAGTTGATCAGCTACACCATCAATTACAAGGAAGCGTAAGTTATTGATACTATTTAACATATTTTCTTGCATGTAATGCCCATCCAGATGATTACTACAGTAGTCAGTTACTGTAAGGTACCTCATTAAAATATGTATGATCATGATCCAGTTATTCAGGATAAACTTTAGTGTTTGCTTGCATTGTAAACCAGTATAAGGTCACCTTTCCCATATTACTGTGCACTTTTATGCCCACCTAGAACAGCAGCATACAGGGAGCAACAGCAGACCTGCAAACCCTTATGGTCTTATGGAAATGATTCATAAAATCTGGACTTACAGAATAATATATAAAACTTATGGAAATATTATTGTTGTAAAATCCATATATTGGCTTGTCCTTGTTTAATCTACATCCTGGTTTTCATATTCGAATCTATGTAGTTGGTCAAGTTTAGATAGTGCAGAAGAACAAGAAGGAATATTCAGAATTCTTGGGGGGGGAGGGGGCGGACCTGGAAGGGCAACAGTTACATCTGTTGGACATCATGTGTTTATCTGAGTATGTCTTATGGCAGGAGAGATGGTTGCTGCCAACATTTGAAATTTAAAAAAAGCTGGGATTAGATAAAGATGACAGCACAAGTAGCCATTAAGCTGCATAGCATTTGGAACTGTGGTATGTGAAACAGTACTGGCGGTAGTTGAGGCCTAAGTTTACTTTAATAACTTTTTGTTGAACATAATGTTTACCATTGCTGCATGAGTCTCCAGCTGTACTTGTGAAACTTTAAACACATGCTTTCCTACTTGACAAGAGAAGTAGGTGACATTTTGTTACACTTTACTGAAAATTGATGTGACTTGTGGAAAAATATTGACTGTCTTACCGAGTAGGCCTCATTAGGGTTGGCAGGTCAGCACAATTTCAGAGTAACTTGCTGCCTTTCATATGTCCTTTGGTGTATACAGCACAAGCATTTTTAGCCTTTCTTCGTGGATCATTGGTTGGATTATATATGGGGATTGTACTACAGGACTTCTTATGATATCTACTTTCTCCATAATGAAAATGGTACTGATGGCCATCTTGAAAATCTAAAACTTCTCCAGAATCATATTGACATGGGTTTTTCATGAATAGGATTGTTATGACATTTAGTTGGTTTAAAATGAAAATGCTGCTGATCTTGCATCCAGTATGGCCACCAAGGTTGCCATCTTTAAAATGTTGTTATCACTCAGTAATATCAAGGATAGTTTCAACACTTAGCAGTTGAAAAGAAGGAATAGTCATATCTTGGATTCCTGGAAATTTTAGTTGGCCATTAAGCATTGGTTATAGTGGACCATATGGTGCACCATAGGGACTTGCATCTGAGACTTGTATTATAAAGGAAACTTGCAAGGATTTGGGTGGCCAGATACGTCAGTGAGAAATATATTGTCTACAAGGGATTCACTTGCCCAGTGGGTGCTTCTGGAATTTGATAGTCTAGGTAAGCACCACTGTAGGTGGATGCAAATCATCAATCAAAGATTGTGCAGACAAATCTGAGTCTTACATGATTACTAATGATCATTGTTGACTCATATCTAATGATGCATTATGGGTATAAGTTTTCGTTATTTGGTGCACAGTTTACATCAGTAGATACAATGTATAATATGCATGGTTTTGGTTAATAATTACATCAGCATTTGATGCATTGTTGTCAGGGCTTTACAAATCCACATGCCTGATACCCAGGACAAGCTTAAATTCATCTTGGGCAAGCATGGGTGTGCAAGATACTGTCCCACAGGAAGTCCAAAATTGAGAGGTCATGTTTAGGTCACCATGGTTTATGTTCTGTTAAGTTCTATACCCAGCAGTCTTGCCACATTACATACAGCAGTAATTCTATTTTGCATTTCTGTGTCCCGCATTCTTAATATGAACAACTGCCTGCAGTTTCTTTCATCAATTGATCCTTTCACATTTTCTCTCGCAGACATGATTATGTGAATATACTATCTGCAGCAAGCTTTGACAAATAGAAAATATATTTTAACTTGTCAGTTATATTGTAATCATAATATTTGTACATATACAGGATTCACTGATTTTCAGGTCCTAACCTACTCATATACAGTTTGTGAATTCTGAATGTGTCAAGATTGCCTACTCAGAGCAGTCTACTTGTCAGAGAGGTTTTTTAAAAAAAATTATTTATCTGATTTCAAGATCACTAGGTGGTAGTGAGTAATACTGTAACTTGATTTCTTTGATGGTGTGTTTGACATTCATCTCTTAACAATAAGCCACGTGTTTATCATGTTCCTACATAATTATAATCTTATGTAAAATGAGTATCACTTCCACTCTCCATACCATGGGTATTATCAGTTCTTTGATTTTAAATTGATACTATATTGAGCATCATTCGTGTCCTTGATTTAATTTGAGAACTCTTTGCTTTCAGGCCTGAGAGAAATGTCGCAATCTATCAGGGCCGAGATGCCTGTTCGTCAGACCTGTAAGTGGTACATTGTTAACTCCTTGCATAATCATCTTGAATATCTTGATATGGTCCATCCGTCTGACTCTATAATTCTTTCACATCCAAAACTGCTGACTTGGAATTTTCTGGGATGCCTGGGGGATAGTCATAGGTCAGATGTTTCAAAATTTAAATTACAGTGAGATTTAAGAAAACTGTTCTGCCAGACTTTTAAATCTTGTACACAATAAATATAGAAAGCTAACCTGAAGTTTTGTCCTCTTACTAAAGACTTCATCAACAGACTGATTACTGACGGGGTATGAGATTTCAGAGTTAAAACCTGTCAGATACGAATAATACTACACAGTTAAGATTTCACCAAAACATTCTGCCAAATTAGGTTGAAATGCTTTGGTTCTCTGCATAATAGACATTATAATCCCTTCTTTGAATTTTGTTATGCATCTTTGTTGGGCCGATGGTAGTGTAACATAGATATGTAGTTTACCCTTTTTAAGGCTGTTAATTCATTTTGTCTTTCTTTCTTTTACTTTATGTGCTTTGTTTGCTTATTTTCCCATCATTGAAATATGTAGGAGTCAAGAATTTCTCTTGGCTTTTGTTTGTTTTGTGGATGTAAATTGTTCCTTTCTTTGATGGAGAGCTTGCTTAGTTCAAAACATTGGGAGACTTTTGTATTTGCACTGTTACTAATTTTTGTGTCACATTTATGTTACAGATGGAGAACAGTTGAAGAAAAGCCCATTCCTGGAGGTCTTAATGACACTGTCTACATGACATCCATACTCCCCAACCTGAAGTCCTGGACACAATATGCTGTTTATGTCCAAACCCTGACCATCTCTAATGCACAGGAGGGAGGCATCACCCCCCTCGTGTACTTCTGGACATTGCCAGATAGTAAGATGTGCTTTCCTACATTCCTTCATCACCCCTTTATTAGGTATACATGTGAGAAGTAGTCATGTGCCCTACAGTTGGACTATAATCATTTGTGGACATTAACTTTCATTGACTTTGTGGTTGCTATAAACCACAAATTTAAAAACCTTTATTCAAGGACTAAATATCCTCTTCCCCATCAGAGGCATGAATTTAGATAAAATGAAAATTTTTAACTCTTTCTGCAAAGCAGTTTTTCTGGGTTGCCTATTTAAATTAATTTGTTGTTGTTTTGGTTGGGCCCACATAATGTGAATGGAGAAGAAAGTCACTTTTTTTTATCAATGTCATCAACATGTTGACTTGACATGCCTTCTTGTTTAGAAAACTGTTGTGTAGAACATTGACTGTTGCAGACTTGCAGTTGAACAGCTTTATGGAGAAGATTCGTTCAAATACCAGCTTTGGTGGCCATTCCTGAAATGGAAAATTTGGAGTCCATTGTTCCATACTTGGTCAGGAAGTGACGCAGCTCAGAAAAAAAAAAGTCACAAATAGTCTTACTCATTTCTTGTTTACTTGAGATAAATCACACGTGTCATTATCATCCTCCCCTTCCACATTATCATCCTCCCCTTCCATAGATCTTCCATACCATTGTGACAATTCCACATGCTTGAGTAATTATTACTCCTTAGAATTATATCAGGGCATTTGAGTCTACATGTTTGCTCCTAGTGTGCTGTTTTCAAAATAACTACAGCACTATTTTTGCTAAAGATTTAATCATTTCTGCTTCGTATTTTCTATCTATGATATCAACCCAGTAATTTCGATTGGTACCCAGGCTAAGGAAAATAGTAATACATACTTCTTTGGCTGTTAAATAAGTCATTTTGGGGTGCACTTGATTCAGTTAGTCTGTAATCAGCTGTAATGATATTTTATTTGTATTTTCTAGAGTCTTTTACGCAAACCATGGGTGCCACAGAGACAACCATCATGAAACAAAGATGAAATAAGGGTCAATGGCACAGATTAAACTGAACACTGTAGCTTGTACTATTTGTTTATTGCAGCTAATATTCTTGTTAAAATTTCAGGAACTAGAAATGTTATGCTATTTGTTTTCAAGTTTAACTCTTCCACAGTACAACAAATCTGATCGTTTACAGTGCCAACATATCCGGTTAATCTGAAAGTGACTTCTGAAATGAGAGGAGAATTACGAGTGACCTGGGATCCACCTAAGAGTCCAAATGGGAATGTAACCCACTATGAAGTTTATTGGCAAAAACAAGACCTAGATGCTGCAAAATATGATGTTCGAGATTATTGTACAAATCGTAAGTACCAGTGTAGGACACGCCGTTTAGTGGGAGCCATGGTGGCTCGGTGGTTAGTGTGCCAGACTTGCGACCAAAATTTGAATCCTACTATTGGACAGCTTGCATCAGCTGCCATGGTGTGTCCTTGGGCAAAGCACTTTACTCCAATGGCTTCAGCACTAAATAACCTCAAGTTGCTGTGCCATAAAGCACCAAACCCAATCATGCAGCTTAGTACTAAAAGCATAGCTAAAAGCATGTTGACATCACACCACACATGGTCATTACTTACATTTGTAACTATGAAAGCTTTTATATATAACATGTTTTTTGTAAATTGTGCTATCAAACTCTGGTACATGTGATTGGTTTATTTCTGAAATTTTGTCTGCTGCTTCTGCATTGACCATTAGTGTAAACAATATTGTCTCTAAACACGGATAACTTAGTAGCACACAGAAAGCATTTGTAATAAGTTTACACAGAAATGGAGTTTGACCTTATGAAGTTGCATGATGGCTTCTTTTTCCCCCTACTACAAGACAGCATGTAATTGATTTCACCTAAATAGTTGGTGGAAAATGGGTCTAGAAGTGGTCAAACTTGTTCAGTCTCGCAGCAAGTCATATGCCAGGTTCATGTAGATAAAGAAAGCAGGTGTAGAAGTTTGATTTTGTAAGCATTTTTAGTCGGAATAGAGCAAGCTCTGTTTCAAAACGATCCATTCAAAGAAACTCGTACAAGGAAGGCTATCATTAGCAGGTGGCGGTGAAGAAAATAAGGAATGGCATTATAAGAAAAAGGATTGCATGGTGTAGGGGTAAGCTCAGTTGTATTGTACACAGTTACAGGAGGAAATTTATCTTCAGTGATGAATGTAAGAATGCAATACAAGAAAAAGTTTTTACATGGAGTAAAGTAAGAGAGGAATGGTCTCCACATTGTCTTGGTATCACACCTAGATCAGGTTGATGATAAAAGGTGACATAGAATGGGAATTGGATCCGATGTAAATCAGAACATAAATGCCCCAAAATATGTGCAAATAATTAAGGACAATTTTTGACTTGTAATGATATTCCATGGTTTTGTAGGTGTCTGGCAATATAAGCGCCAATATCATCTGAAGTGTATGTTTTGGTAAGCCCAAACTCAATACCTAAACAAAAAAAATTTGGTATTAGTTAAAGAGAGAATTGCAAAAGGTGGTGTTAAAAGAATCAACTACGGGTTTGGAGACAGCCGTGAAGGATGTGTAGACTTCTTGTAATTGTCCAGACTTGGAGACAGCCATGAAGGATGTGTAGACTTCTCTTTTTGTAATTGTCCGGATTTGGAGACAGCCATGAAGGATGTGTAGACTTCTCCTTTTTTTTTTAATAGTCTGGATTTGGAGACAGCCATGAAGGATGTGTAGACTTCTCTTTTTTTTTTGTTGTATTTGTCTGGAGTTGAAGACAGACATGAACGATGTGTAGACTTCTCTTTCTTGTAATTGTCTGAACTTGTAGACGGCCATGAAGGATGTGTAGACTTCTCTTTCTTATAATTGTCTGAACTTGGAGACGGCCATGAAGGATGTGTAGACTTCTCTTTCTTGTAATTGTCTGAACTTGGAGACGGCCATGAAGGATGTGTAGACTTCTCTTTCTTGTAATTGTCTGAACTTGGAGATGGCCATGAAGGATGTGTAGACTTCTCTTTCTTGTAATTGTCTGAACTTGGAGACGGCCATGAAGGATGTATAGACTTCTCTTTCTTGTAATTGTCTGAACTTGGAGACGGCCATGAAGGATGTGTAGACTCTTTCTTGTTATTGTCTGAACTTGGAGACGGCCATGAAGGATGTGTAGACTTCTCTTTCTTGTTATTGTCTGAACTTGGAGACAGCCATGAAGGATGTGTAGACTTCTCTTTCTTGTAATTGTCTGAACTTGGAAATTTCATCATTCCATACCGCAAAGGATAATGCATGTTTTAAAGGCAAGGGGACAGATCACAACATATTATGGTTGGAGCAGTTTTATTTTGATTTAATATGTATTTTCAAACTGGAAGACAAAATATTGTTGTAATTGTCAGATATCACTGTTGTCATTACTTCTGGGACTAAGCAATAAAATTATCAAAGCTTGGTTATTGGCATTACTACATAAAATGAAAAATCCAACATGAGCCTCAGATTTTAAAAGTAAATTGTGGGACATATGTATATCTGTGGTACAGCATATTAACTATTTTTCAGTATTTGATTAGGGTTGTTCCATTAAAAATATACATGGGACCCAGGGAAGGTACTTTCATTGTGGAGTAGTCTCACATAGGTGCAACATTAAATTTTGTATCATTTTTATATGAACTCGGAGACTTATTAGAATACCCTGGCATATATTTGTGAAAAGAAAACTACCTTCCCGAGATATCTTGTATGTTTTAATGGACAAGCCTTTGGAAAGATTATAAACCAAAATGGGTGTTTATCAGTATCATTTATGTCATGATTTAAATGTTGAAGCTTGATTGAACACATGAGAAAAGGAAATCATGCCATGTGTGTAGAATACTGAACAACACAGCTGGAAAAGACTGGTTTTTACTCATTGTTATCAATTGCTTGAAACATATATTGTAGGATTAAATAATCATGATTGGATATTTATGGAAGTGTAAATGTTACCTGATTACTTGCAAAGAAAATAGAGTGAAGGATTTCATGTTAGCTTCATGAGTTGTTGGTTAAAATTGGCTTCTTGGTCATCATAAATGAAATAAACAAGGCAGAAGTGGGGTAATTAGCGAATTTTTAAACTTTTTCAGATGTTTTTGCTTGTGATCCTCAAATGCATTTTGAAAGAATAAAACGTTCTGATAATACCAGGTGATTAATCCCTATTGTTTTATCATCTGAAAATTAAACTCTGTTTTCTCTTCCACATTTATAGCTTTGGTGGACAGTAGTAAAGGACAGAAGGGTCAGGAAGATAAAGATGACAATAAGCAAAATCAAACCATCAGTGGCTGCTGCGCTTGTCCAAAAACGAAACAGGAATTGGCCAATGAGGAGCGAGAACGGGAGATGGAGATCAAATTTCAGGATTACCTACAGAATGAAGTCTACATCAAACGGTTAGGATACAAACTAGTTGGCTGATGACCTGATTCTCTTTTGTTTTACTTTTGTGTCTATTTTTCTTTTGACAGCGACAGCTTCTGCATTGTCAATGCAGCGACAGCTTCTGCATTGTCAACATGACAGTTTTGTTTAAAGTATTTGCAAGTCATGTCCATTGGGATGCACCAAGATGTGGATGAAGTTGAGTTACCAGGCATCAAATCAAAATTTAACATCTGTTACATTTCTGTGAAGTCATGTTTAAGATCAGTCTGTTAAGATCAGGCTGAAAAAAATAACCGTCTTGATCCAAAATGAAGGGATATTGCAATTTTCCTGTTGTAGTTGGAGACAAGTTTTATATGCCTGTCTTTTGGTGGAGCTTTGTGCCTGTCTATCCATCTGTCTGTCCACTAGCTTTTCCATTCTGCATGATGACCAGTTGTAAAGCACAAGTTGGGGTCAAAAGTTCAAAGGTCTAAGTCATTGAATGAAAGAAAAATTGAGTAATACAATATCTGCTATTGTTACTTTGCTGCTGCTTTTTCTTGGTGCTAGTCCCCACTCTAAAGTGAATTCCTCCTCAGTTATCTTAGAACAAAAATAACATCCCAATATGATGCCTTTCTAACTGCCATCATTCAGAATTTCATTGTTCTTTTCCTTGGACTTCATGTGGCTGTTACATGACTCTAGGCAATCAGTGATTTTCATCATTCACAGTGTCATTTGGCATAATTGCCCACAATTGTATAGTTATCTGTGTTATCTTGAATGTTTTCTTCAGATATGTTCCCCAATCATATTAATGTTGGAGAGATATGCCTGCTACCTCCTAAATTCAGCCCATCCTAAAAAGATGAAAATTTGTCTTTTCTCTCTGTCTCGAATAGACAAAGGGCAGTTCCTCTTGCCCATTGCCTTCCTTTGCCACCACCAGGTGTCACTGGTGTTTAAGCTTTGCATTCCATATTTTTAACTTTGTATGTGATACCTTCCAGCAATTCATGCCAGTATCATTGTCAGAAAAATTGTCCATCCACCCAAGAATTTAGACTTGTTAGTGTATTAATCATTCCTTTACAGGTTGTATACATTATTTTTATATTTTTTACCAAGTTTTGGATGAATTTGTCACATTCAGCAGACTCATTGTCTTGGCTGACACAATTCAGAGAGGGTCAAATCATTAATGCAGAATGGTCTCTCCATCAGTCAGTATTTCTTTGGATTTGTGCACTTTGGGGGTGTCTAATGGTCAATCTTTTTGCAACAGGGTGGAATCACCAGCTGCCTACCTTTTTTCTCCAATTCCAGACCCAGAAGCTTGAGCTGTGGAAGCACTGTTAATCAGTTGGGAATGCTTGTGGGCCTTCGCCTACCCTCCTATTGTCTTGATGCCGAAAATAATCAAACAGTTGCAGGGTCAGAAGTGCAAGATGATTCTGGTAGCCCCTCTCAGATGGGACAAGTCCTGGGTCACCAATCTACTTGATTTAGCAATAGATCTACCCAGGAAGATTCCAGCCAGCTCAGATCTTCTTAAAATAAATGCAGTTACAGGTGATCTACTCCTGCCCAGACCATCTTCATGCGTGGCTCTTGTCGGGACAGCCTTGCGAGAGAAAGAATTTAAACATTTGATTGTGGAGAGAATCTCATGAGCAAGAAGGCCTTCTACTCACAAGGCTTAGTAGGAAAAGTGGCTGGTTGTCAATAACATCGTTTCTTGGACTACCTCAGTCCTTCAGCTGGCTGACGTTTTTCTCTGGCTCTTTGAGGAGAAACAGTTGGCCCCAATTACCATCAAAGGCTACCACTCCATGATATGACACTTTCTGGCATCATGACAGATGCAGTTTGGGTTATGATAAAAATCCATCACACTTTTAAGCCAATTTTGATCTGAGTCAGTCAAAATCCCTCATGGTTTCCAAAACGGAATCGGTCCTGCATTTTAATCCAGCTCAGTTCACATAAATAGCCCACACTTTAATGAAGCAAAATATGTTTCCTGATAGCATTCGTGTGCAGGGTGAGCGAGTTACGTGCCCTTTCCATTGACCCTAATTATCTTAGTTTAGATTGGATGATGGTCCTCTTGATGCAACCGTGCTTTGTATCCAGAAATAGGCTACATTTAATTGGCAATCAAAGAGTCATCATACACTCCTTGTCTTCCATAGAAACATTGAAAGCAGCAGCCATGCAAGACCATTTGTGCCCTGAGACACTACTTGAAGCAGACACAGGCACATGCGTCTCTCCCAGTGAAAGCTGAGAAATTGGATATCACCCCTCATGCCTTGTCCTCGTGGCTGAAGTGGTATATGCTTGGCATACCCTGAGGCCACAAATGATAAGTTGCCTTGTAAGGATTTCAGCTCATGAAATTTGTGCTATCTCTGTGAGCCTTGTGTTCAAATGTAACATTCTGATCAGAGACATGATAGAAGCTGTTGGCTGGCATGCAGTCAATATTCTGTACTTTTTATCACAAAGATTTAGCTTCACAGAGACAGACTTTGAATTAGGTGGATCTAGTGGCAGCAACCCAAATGACCACCAGACCCAATTAAAAGTTGACATCAAAAGTCTTGCTGGACCACAGCTAAAAGCCTTTAGAGGGCAGCACCTCTTGATGCAGACATTATTCTGTGTTGTCCCTACAGTGGCTTCTCAAGATCTAAGGAATTGGCAACACCTATGCCAGACCTGGCCAAACTGGCAAAGAAGAGACCCATACTGTGAGGTATGTGGGTCCTACTCATAAGTATCAACAGAGCTGTCGGTCCATTTTTAAAACTCCCTTTTGTCCGTCTTTCTCAAGATAAAATGACTGATTCGGGAAGGGCACAAAGTCTGCAGATCCCTTCTTCTTTAGCATGGTGTGCATCAGTTGGCCCCAGGGAGTTGCACCCTCTTCTGCCAAGTCCCCTCATCCTGCCATGCTAGTAGGTGCTAAACTGGGCCTATCACAGAGGCTTGATCAGACCAAGTTGATATTGCTTGGGTCCTTTCCACACTAAAAGAGGTTACCAGTTTCCCTTCTGGGACTGTACACCTCTATCAATGATCCCCATTCGGTTTCATCAGACCAGATCCCTAATGGAAAAGGTGTACACCATTCTAAGGAAGGGTGCTATAGAGAGAGTGGAAACCATTCAGAATCGGGGATTTTATTCCTGGATTTTTGGTTTCCAGGAACTTTTGACTTTTATCAATTTTTCCCAGTTAAAAATATATTTTGTCGGGAAGAACACCTCAGCATGGAGGCTTCCACCTATGACAGGAATGTCATAATGGGCAGTCTTCATATGCCTACCCCTATATCCCCATGGTCCATAGGAAATTCCTGCATTTTTTTTTTGTTTTAATTTAAGGCTCATCCCAGTGACCTAGCTTCTATTCCTAGAGCCTTCACCACAGTGATGGTGTAATAGCATCTCGTTTTAAGTCATTAGAGGTCACCATCATCTGTACTTCGATGTGTGGTTGATGCACAATGTCTTTGGAAGTGCCCTTCTGAGGGACCTGTCACTCTGCCGTTAGTTGGCAATTTATCTAGGCCTTATCCACAACCAGAAGTCAGACTTGATTCCATATCAAATGTTTTGAGTACATGTTGATGAATTTCCTCACCTTTCAAAGAGACAGTTTATATTCCTCCAGACAGGATCACAAAGACAATGTCTCTCATTGCAAGACTGTTTGAGAAGACTTTGTTGTCTTTGTGCCTCTATCTTTCTCTTCAAGGTCTCTCTGTGCAACAGTGGGCTTGGTGTTTCATAGAGGGCTTCATGTACAACACCAGTTAATGTTCCTAGAAAACTGGATAGATCACAAGGACCCCCTGTCAACCCATATCCACTTAGCATCCATATTTCATCACCGTCCGAGTTGGTGGCAAAATGAGAACAAGGTTTTGCTTGGAGTTTCAAATCATACCCTGGAGGCTCACTTCTTTCAGTCCACCAACACCTGATATTCATGCTGGGGTGCTCATTTGAGTATGAGGATGTAGTCCTGCAGGATTTGTTGTCTCAGAAAGAATCTTCCCATATCAACAACCTAAAAATGATTTTCCAGTACAAGTGTTCATCAGCCATACAAGATGTCACTGTGTAGTTATCACTGCTGGCAGCAGATTCGGTTGTAGTGTACTTTGGGCAGCAAGGGAGTACTTATACCTCTTTCCCTCAAATTGAAGTGTGGAACTTTCGCTGTTGAACAGTTTTGTTTGAGATCACTCTCAAAAGTCAGTAATATTCCAGGCGAGAGAAATATCCTGGCAGATAGTCTGTCCAGACAGGCAACCTCATTTGCCACAAACGAAAATCCTACAGAACACAGAGAATAAACTAAATGTTTCATTGTGTTCCCAGCCCTGGACATTGTAGACCAAGTTCTGATTTAATGTGTCAGCAAATCAGGTATGTACTGTTTGTTCCACTTGTAACTTCAAACAAGCAGCCAGTATCTTGGCCAGCACATCATATGAGGGCAGATCAGGGTATACACTTTTTTGGCAGTTAAATGCATATTATACACAGGGAAATCAATATCCACTGCTTATTGTTAATATGAACAAATTCATCTTCACTGTTTCATTCTTTCCCTAATAGTTGTACATGTTTATGATTATTTTGAATTCAATATCTTCCTAAAGTTTTGGGTGAAATTTCTGTTTTCTTACATTTTTAGAGTTTATAACTTGACTTCTAATTTGCACCATATAGCCAGTATTGTGTTGACATGCCATTAAAGCCTATACATATATACATAATCTTTTTCAGTTTGGAATATCCAGCATCAACAATACAACCAACAAAAGCCCAGCTACGATTCAAAAAGAACCTGGAGCTTTTGGGAAGTTCTCAAGTTGACACAAGCAATTTTACAGTACAACCAACAGAGGTTGTGAACACCAGCCTAACAGTTGAAAAACCCTTCAATAGGACATCTAGCAGCACTAACCATCTAACGACAACAGAGAAGACAAGCTCAGCTTCTTCCCTCCAAGAGTCAACACCATCTCCCAGTAATGGCACAACTCCACAACTAAAAGAGAATCCATATCTTAAAGCAGTGGTGTATGGAGAGAGAGAGATATACCTACTCAATCTGAGTCACTTTGAAGACTACAGTATTGAGGTAGATCTCTCAGATATTGTTTAATGTTATATATGGGCATGGGTTTTATGGCCATTGAAATCGGGGGCAAAATTTCAAATTTTGTGAATATGCTTTCAAGGTTTTAAAAGTTGAAGACAATGAGAATAATTTTAAAAAGTGGCCAAAAAGTTTTAAATTGCATTTCAGATTGTAACATTACTCACTACCTTGTCTTGCTGCTAAAATTGACAGCATGGTGAGACATTGCTAATTCAGAAAAGGTCATAATACTTTTATTCATAGTTATTGGAAATCATAGTAACACTAAAGATGCATAAAACGTACTTAAGCCCCCTACCCAGAGCATCTTTATATTTTTATATATCTATATATATATATATATATATATATATATATATATAAACACACACACACACACACAGTCGCTTATAAGTCGAGTCAAACTGTAAACAACAAAGATCCTAATCTGCCATAGCATAATGCACCTGCAGATCAGGGTCTGTGTTTGTTTTACTGATGACTCCTAACAAACTGCACAGACCCCGATCTGCCTGTACATTATGCAACAGCAGATCCAGGTCTGTGCAGGTTGCAGTATGTGTATGTGTGCATATATGTGTATGTGTGCATATATATATATATATATATATATACACACACACACACTCTGAAAATTTTATCCTCCCAATTTATAATATGGGGGAGGGGGAATATAGCTGCTGCTGTGACTATTTATTGGTGTTTTGTCTCTTCAAGATATTTTAATAGAACTTTATGTACTTATGTAACTAGTGATCTGGATGTGCCTTAATGCTATTAAGAGTTATTCATTTTCATGACGTTTTTTTGTTTTCTACCATCAGACTCTCATATTGTCCATCAGTCAGTTTCTTCTGGAGCAAAGCTTCACAACGATTCTTTATATCCATATGACACTTGATATATATTTCTCACTAGTAATCTAGAGGTGCCTTTTGTATCAAAAAACTGTCAACTTCAAGGGGGGGGGGAGTGCAGGGATGTGGATGAGTGTTTTCATGTTTCACGGACAAGTACAGGATAATTGAAGGGACTACACCATAGTAAACAATTACAGGAATTGTAGGTGAGGTTATCCAACAAGTTTCTTTAAAACATTTGTATTGATCTGCCATGGACAGTGTAAACATTGAAAATTGCATGTACGATATGTCAATTACATGGCTGTTAAAGCAGAATTGGAAGAATATTATATTTCTCTCCATCTGTTCATCTGTAAATGTTTTGCATTTCCAGATAATTCTATACCATTCAGGTTATTCCAGCCAAACTTGGTTTATGTGTCTAGCAAGTTGTATAGTTCTGTTGTTTTTTCCCCCCTTATTTTTACTTTGAATTTTCTATGTTCATTATATTTTTTATGCTACATTGGAAACGAAGTGTTGCACAAGTGGTATATAAATTAAAAGTGCTGGACCAGATGGTACTGTCATAAGTAGCAGTACATAAATTAAAAGTGGTGGACCAGAGGGTATACTCATAAGAGGTATATAAATTAAAAGTGCTGGACCAGAGGTTACTGTCATAAGCAGTATAAAAATCAAATGTGTTGAACCAGAGGGTACTCTCATAAGAGAGATATAAATTGAAAGTGTTAGACCAGATGGTACTGTCATAATTAGTATATAAATTGAAAGTGTTAGACCAGATGGTACTGTCATAATTAGTATATAAATTGAAAGTATTAGACCAGATGGTACTGTCATAATTAGTATATAAATTGAAAGTGTTAGACCAGATGGTACTGTCATAATTAGTATATAAATTGAAAGTGTTAGACCAGATGGTACTGTCATAATTAGTATATAAATTGAAAGCATTAGACCAGATGGTACTGTCATAATTAGTATATAAATTGAAAGCATTAGACCAGATGGTACTGTCATAATTAGTATATAAATTGAAAGCGTTAGACCAGATGGTACTGTCATAATTAGTATATAAATTGAAAGCGTTAGACCAGATGGTACTGTCATAATTAGTATATAAATTGAAAGTGCTGGACAAGGGGATACTTCACTAGGAATCTTCTAATGAGCGGGAGACCATGGAGATATGACAGCTGTCTTGGTTGTGGTGTCATGAAATTGACATTCTGTTTATCTGTAATTTGTTTGTGATCTTGAATCATCATTGAATGCATTGAACACATGTAAGAACTTTCAATAAATACAGCATTTATCTTTAGTCTTCACTCATGTTTGCATGTTGCAGGTGATTGCATGTCAGGAGCGTGACCAAGTCAACAAGCACAAGCTTTGTAGCAATAGAGCTATCATTACAGGAAGGACTTTGCCAGATGGTAGGTAACCTGCCAACAGTCACAGATATTTCTATTCTGTATATAACACATGGGGTGTGGGAATATAATTTTGGCTATACTGGCAGAGAAAGCAGCACCAATATGATGGCTTTTTTAGGATTAAAAAAGTATTGGTGTGGAGATTTGAAGACACTTTATTTATATTTAAATGGTGTTGGTAGGTTAATCTATTGACCAATTTAGTTTAAACCTATTGTATTATTATTAATAGCTTTTTTCTTGTTTTGATTGTGCCTTCTGACCCTTAAAAACTGAGGGGAAAATAATTCACTGTAAGGTGTAGTTCAAGTCAGGTCAAATGTATCAGGGCTCAAAATTAGCGATAGTCCACTATCCTGTGGCTAGCAAAGTTCCTGTAAGATTAAAACTTGTTATGTCACTAGTCCTGTTACTGGAAAATTTCAGTTTTTGCCAGTCAGCAGGATTAGTAGTCCTTCTGGCTGCAAAGAAATCTATTGAATTCTAGGCCTATATGCACCATTATAATCTTCACAAGCCAATCTGTTGTACAAAAAATTTTGAGTGACACATTGAAATGATTGGAATTTGGAGTATTGTTTATTCCACAAGTGCTGAGGACTCAGAAGTATTTTTTTATGTTGTTGTTGTTGTACTTATGACTGTAGCAGTGTATTTTTTTAAAAATCTTTTTGAAAACTGGTCTACTATACAAAAAATATTTGACGGCCTTACTGAGAGGGTCTTGTTAGGCTTGGCAAATCTGCATGAGATTAATACCCTACTATTTAGAAGAAGAACCTAGACCCACATCCATGTTTCACCATGTGGTTGATGCCCCACTGCTTAATATAACAACCTAGAGCCACTTCATGTCTCTCCATTTGGTTGATACCACCACTATTTAGAAACATAACCTTGGCCACTTCCATGTCTCACAATGTGGTTGATACCCCCACTGTTTACAAGAATAACATAGACCTACTTCAGTGTCTCACGATTTGGTTAATACCCCACTCTTTATAGGAATAACTTGGAGGAACCATTATGTCTCGCCATGTGGCTAATACCCTATTCTTTGTAAGAATAACCTGGAGCTACTTCCATGTCTTGCCATGGTTTTAATACCCCTCACTCTTCAGAGGAATAATTTAGAGCATCTTACAGATCTTGCCATGGTGTTAATCCCCCAGTTTTTAAAACAAGAACCTGCAGTTTATCCATGTCTTGCCATGTGGTCAGTACCCCACCCTCTTCAGAAGAATAACCTAGAGCTACTTCCGTATCACACCTTGTGGTTGATACCCCACTCTTTAGAAGAATAACTGCCAGCTACTTCCATATCACAGACTTGTGGGTCATACCCCCACTCTTAGAAGAATAACCTAGAGCTACTTCCATATAACACCTTGTGGTTGATACCCCACTCTTTAGAAGAATAACCTAGAGCTACTTCCATATCACACGTTGTGGTTAATACCCCCACTTTTTAGAAGAATAACCTGGAGCTACTTCCATATCACACTTTGTGGTTAATACCCCCACTTTTTAGAAGAATAACCTGGAGCTACTTCCATATCACACTTTGTGGTTAATACCCCCCACCTCTTTAGAAGAATAACCTGGAGCTACTTTTGTTTCTCATCACAAAGTTAATACCCCAACAAATGATTAGTTTTAATCATTGTGAGTATTTGATCATGACTTAAGTTTAAAACTACATTGTCTTCTGATGTCACATTATCAGTTGAACTTGATTTCAACATTTTATTTCAGAAACAGCTGATAACATCAACATGAGCACCGTAAACCACACTGTATCCACAAATCAAACAGGAGAAGTCAAGATTCAGTGGTCTGACCCATCACATCCCAATGGTTTAATCTTGACATATGAGATTGAGTACAGCAGAGCCAATATTAAAAATGTAAGCTATAGATATACCTGAAAATGACAGCTGTTTTATAGTACACAAAAATAAGGAATGCAGTTTATACCATTGCACTCATTTATAAGTTCAGTCCAACTGCAAACATATACCTTGATTACCATCTCATAATGCCCAAGCAGATCAGGGTCTATGTTGTTTTGTGTTACTGATTACTCTTAAACTGCATAGACCCAAATATGCATGTGCATTATGCAACAGCAGATCCGGGTTTGCACATTTTGTCGTTAGACCTTGACATGTAAGCAAGTACATAGGTCGAGTGGAAAAAATCCAGATTCAGTGGTGTGAGCCATTATATCCCATTCCCTATTCCTCACTTGTGAGATTGATTCAGCAGAGCCAACATTAAAAATGTTATCAATGTAGCTGACAATAATGTCGGTTTTAACACAACTTTTAACACATTATTGGCTACATCATGTGGAGGAAATGGAAGTAAAGTGCCTTTCCCAAGGACACACTGAGGCATCTGACCTTGGTATCAGAATGTTGATCCTTGGATTACACATTCGATGCTGTTCCATCCAAGCTACTGCAGCTGCCATGTTTAAGTTGATAACTAAGCCCTTAATAATTACTATCAATAAAGTAATATAACCACAAAAGTCGCTTGGAAATGTAAAAAAAAAACAAAAAAAGGAAGATGAGAGAGAAACCAGTATAAATTAAATAAATATTAATTTATTTCTGTGTCAGTTACATATAGTAAGCAAGCACCCGTGTATGGTTCATAAAACATAGAGATTGTATTGATCCATAAAAAGGCTTTTTTTAAAAGTAGGTAAGCAAATGTGTTTTTCATAAGAAAGTATTCATTGAGCCTGAGGCTTTGCTTACATTTTTCTTCTGCAGAATTTAAATTAATAGTTTAAAAATTGCAAATTTTATGTCAAACATATTTTGCAAAAAGCTGATAATTTCTAGTTTTGACATGAACAGTTTGTCATTTTTTTTACAGTACTGTATGTATTGATATTCCCTGACTCGCGCAAATTTCATATTAACACGATTTCATATGAAAGTTTTTTAGTGAAGACTAAACAATAATGGTATTATTTGTCTAAAACAAAAAATAAATGATTCGTAAACTGCTAAAAGCAATGGTTTTAAAGTGGAATTAATAAAATTAAAGGCATGGAAACCAAACATTTGGAGTTATGCAATTTCAAGTTACAAGACCTATCATGCAAGTCAGTGGTAACTGGACCTGCTTGTAAGCCAAGTCAAGTACATAGATCTGCCATCACATAATGTAGTAACGGGTCTAGGTCTATGCAGTTTCTTAGGAGTAATCAGTAGAGCAAGCGATAGAGACCCTGATCTGCTGGCATATTAGGCAATGACAGATTAAAGCAAGGGTGGCCAAAATACAGCCTGCAGGCTGTATGCTATCTGTTACCTGGTTTTATTCATTAATTTATCTCCTGTGGTGTGGCTTTAAAAATAACTTATCCAGTCTGTGCCCTGGAGGAAATTGACCATGCCTGGATCAGGGTCTATGTTGTTTGCAGTTGCACTTACAAATGATATTTTGGGTTTTTTGGAGAACTGTTTGTTAGAATATTTAAATTATTCAGCCCTGGAGATTTAAAAACTTTTCGCTATATATATATATATACTCCAACGTTGTATTATCGTGGCAAACAAGATTTCCTATTAATTTTGGACACATGCCGTCTAGCGGTTGTTTATAGATGTAAAGCTGTATCCAGTAAGGACGCAAGTATCTTGCAGCACAATTTCCTCTAAAATGTCAACATTTTTTATAACTTTACAATGAAAAAGAATGAACATCACGTTTTTGTAAAGTGCATGCAATTATGATGATGATCATATAAAAATCTCCAGTCGAACTTGCTATACCTGCATTGGCTTTGATTGCGAAATATATTCAGTGTATCGTCTGATGTTTGATGATTATAAGTCATATACTGATGGTGACATACATGTCCTTACAAGGTCAAGGTTGCAATTTAATTTCATGGTTGCCAGTGTGGACCAAAATTTACAAAATGTTGCTTATGATCATACTTCTCGTACGTAAATAAGAATATAATAACAGTTAAACTTTCTTTAAATTGGTAATATTTTAATAAAATATTAATATTAATAATAGTAGTTATATATTTACATTTTTTGACCACATTGCATTTAAAATTCATATCAAGTTAAATAATAGTTCCTTTTAATTTGTAATGTTCATATTCATGGATTCTGCATGGATTTACACTTGAACTACATTTGTGTGTTCGATTTCATCATTGGATCCTTTTGTTTGTTGTGGAATTACTAAACCAGTACAAGCGTGGGCATTTCTTCTCATAGGTAAGTCATATTTTATTTTTATTATAATATCTGCTTGCTGCCGTACGTAAGTTGGGCAAATACCGCGATAATATAGAGTTGTTCCCCCATGGTACGTTAATCTGGGTCATCCACCGTATGCTGTTTTATTTACATTTAGGCGCTTCGTTTGATAAAGATTTTTTATAGGAATAGAAAGAGGGAAAGTCATAGAAACGTTACAAATTATAAGTAAGCAGCAATAGCAAAACAGTTTTAATATGTACCGATAAGAACATTAAATACCGCGATAATACAGCGTTCCAGGCTGTAGTTGCTTGCCTGCTGAGCCCAAATGCAAACTGCATATACCTAGATCTGCTGTTGCATAATGTACTGGCAGATCTTGGTCTTTGCAATTTATTAAGAACAATCAGTAGAACAAAACGGTATAGACCCTGATAAGCCAGTGTTTTATGTGGCAGCAGATCAGGGTCCAATTTGTTTGCAGTTGAACTAAATTTGTGAGTTTATATGGTATAATCATATACAAGGTATAAAATCATTTGAATATTGATAATTTATGAATACTTTGCAACTTTGTGGTTTTGATCATTTAGATATTTTTCACAAAGTTGGATGTACAGTGCTTCAGGGTATAATGCTGCTCATGGCAGCCATAATAGTGATGTGTTGTGAGCTTCCCAAGGGTGAGGGATGTTCTCATGGCTGAGGGATGTTCCCAAGGCTGAGTATGTTCCCAAGGGTGAGGGATGCTCCCAAGGCTGAAGGATTTCCCCAAGGCTGAGGGATGCTCCCAATGCTGAAGGATTTCCCCCAAGGCCGAGGGATGTTCACAGGCCTGAGGAATGTTCCCAGGGCTAAGGGATATTCCTAAGGTTTTCTACTACTGTTTGTGCATGAAAACACAAAAGTGGAGTATGTAATGATTTGATATCACGTGATAATCAGTTCTCATGTGCCAAGAACTAATACAAGTGAAGTAAGCAGTAACGATATGAGAATATTGAACAAAACTAATGGAATCCATGCCTGTGTTATTAGAGGAGTATTTGTATACGGAGTGGCATTATTGTGAATGACAACATCTTTTTATGCCATAAATCCCACGATAATGAAAGTAATACTTTTTTTATCAGATAAAGCCAAACATAATATGTATCCCACACAAGACATATCGAATACATGGAGGTCATACATTGGATAAACTGGAACTTGGCTTCAACTACACCTACAGGATTAGAGCCACATCACTGGCAGGAAATGGTTCATGGACGGAGCCAATGTTCTTTTCTCTTCCCCCTGAAGGTACGTTTATGATCATGGTTTGAATTGTATCTTAATAATTTTGAATCTTTGTAATTAGGGTGTCAGTCCAGAAAATTATTTTATAAAGTCATATTAAATGTTGAATTATTCCTTATTTGAAGAATGCAGCTTAAAGTAGGTTATTTGGTTATGTAACTCTCAGTTGGGACATGATTAGTCCTATTTGTCAATAATGGGAAAAATCCTCCACTACACTTTAGAATTTACCATATTAATTATATGTAAAGTGCTGCATTTAGAGTGTGTTTACAGTGCTGCATGTAGAGTGTGTTTGCGTAAGGTACACATACTTTCTGAAAGCTGGGTGCAGAATCTTCAATTGTATGGACTGTTTGTGGTGTAATGATGTACGTTTTGTGTAAAAATTAATTTCTAATATATCATTTATTTTTTATGGTCAGTTGATAGCATCCTGGAAAAGGTTAGTTTTTCTAAGAAGTCTAAATTTACTATGTCTTGCTTCAGTTTGTTTGTATGCTACTTTTAGTGACTTTGATTTTTTTTCAGTTCTACTTTTCATAGACTAGATCAACTTATGGGATGACCTTGTTGTTCTTGTCTGTTGTTCAACATCTTTACATTACCGCAAGTTTTCACTTCTCCTTACTGAAGGATTGCCATGAAAGTCTACAGACATATACATCCCAAGGTCTGGTTGGTCCTAAATGAAAATTATGTTGCACAGACATTCAGTATGGCCACCACAGCAGCCATCTTGAAAATCTTGTTTTTGCTACTTTTTCTGAATGGCTGACAGTATCAGCATGGTTTTTTTTTACTGAAATACTTCTTATGATACCTGCTTAGTTCTGAATGAAAATGGTACCAATCTGATGTCCTGCTTGGCCACCATGGCAGCTATCTTGAAAATTATGTTGTTGCTACTATTTCGAAATGGAAAGTCATATCGACATGGGGTTTTCAACAGAAGTCTAATGCTGATTTGACCTCAGTTATGGCTGTGACAATAAATATATTCAGAAACTTTGTAGTTAATTCTCCTGAATGGATGGTAATATCAACATGGTATTTTCACCGAAAGTCTTATAATGGTTTCTAGATGCATCTCAAGGAGTGTAACTCAGTAATACCATTACTAGGTCACTTTGCTCTGATTTGTTATGCTCGAGTGATCTTGGTATTTTCAGCTGTTTTGTTACAGCCTCTATATCTTTAAACATGTTAATGTCTAGACTAATTAACATTGTTTCAGCCTTGAAATGATAAAAATTAGGTTGATGCATCGTAACTAGATTTTGCAGCTGTCGTGGCATATCTCTGAACAAGGAAGTTAGCTCCCTTTGCCTTGGTATCAATCTTCCATTACAGTAAATATATTATTCACTTCTCCAAATGTATCCATGCAGGAAAAGAGACTCATGTTTCCAAGTAAATGCTTTGTTTTAACATTTGTGTTTCAGGCTGTTCTGAAATTTGCCAATAAAGTGAATGTTATTTCCTTTTTTTTGTTCCACAGAACCAGGAGTTTCCTATATAATGGTCATCGCTATTGTTATACCTGTCCTGGTTGTAATTGTTGTGCTGATCATTGCAGCTACATGTTGGTATTTTAGAATAAAGTAAGTTCACTAGATCAGTAATTAATGTAGCAAGTTTCACTTAAGTGCAGTTTTTCCTTCTCCCCTCACTCCCCCATATCCTCCTTGGTATTAACGCATTTATGAAATCTTGACTAATAAATCTGTATTGGAGTGCTAGACATTCATGTTGTCAGCTGATTTTATTTTTATAACATTAAAATTTAATATCAAATTTGCAGGATTTGCTTTCAGATGGAAAATACTAGTAAATATTTGTTTTTCCTTTCCATACGTCAAATATGATGAAACTTACGATTATAGGATAACCTTAAAAATCACTGTGGTAACCACAAAGCCACAACGGTATAACTCTTAACATTAATGATTGTATACCAGTCTTAGTACTAGTAAGACATTTACAGGATAATAATTATATTCTACCAGTTTATGTGGTTACTGTATACACTCTAGACCTGACAACTCTAACAAGACCATCTCAGGATGGCATTGATTTTTTTTCTGTAAGTTTGATCAGTTTTCAGTCATTGTAACAAAGTATCATGTACTTTTATTGTAAAGTTGGAAAACGTGATTTAAAATGTTCAGTATTAGAAACTGATGAAGCGACTGTAAATATGTTCAACTGAAAAGTTTATAAAGTATATGTAGACCTTATTTACCTCTAGTACAGTTGCACATACTTAAGTTCCAAACCCTCTGCAGCTCAATGGTTTGCCATCTCTCAGCTTGGCATAATTCTTGGAATTTTTTTTCAATTTCACACAACAGCAATCGTGTCTTCCCAGTGAGACTTACTCAAATTGACATGCGATGTCCAATAAACATAATTGTATCCCTTCGTGCATTTATTCACAAGAATCTGAATATTCCTTTTGTTTTTTCTGTTCTGATTATTAAAACTTTTTTAAGAGGCATATTTTTTTTTCATCTTCAACATGTATTGCTTGCTGGATGCCATTTTAAAAAATTTCTATAATCAACAGTTTGATCATGAAGATGCTTTGTATGAAAAAATATCTGGTTCCCTGACTAACTTGGTTAAATCTAATATGAAACCTGGATCCAAATCTAACATAGATGAGCCAATTATCCAGATTTTGCTGCGACAATCTTACTTCCATAGTTTTGCTTTTGTACTGCAAGTCCATATTTGAAGGGTCATTTTCATACGACTTTTAAATTGTAAGGGTTGGCTGGTCTGATACTGGCTTATAAGTTAAGTCAAACTGCAAACAACAACGATCCTGATCTGCCCTAGCATAATTCATCTGTAGATCAGGGTCTGTGTTGTTCTAATTAATCTTAACAAACTGCACAGACCCAAATCTGCCATCGCATAACATGACGGCAGATCTGGGTCTGTGCATTTTGCATTTGGACTCGTATGATTGAGTATGTTCAGTGTGTTGTACTGGAGCTTTTATCATTTACCTAAGATCTCTGCAATTTTGGTTCCATGCAAGGATTTAACAGATACCCTTGCAGGAAACTTGAACAGCGTGGAAAACTGTCTTGGTAAAATTTAAATTTATTTGGAAATGTCATGAAAATCATATTGAGAATGACTTATGTGTTTGTGCTGGAACTGTGCATCATTTTGATGGGAATTTTGATTTTAATACCTGGCATTTTAGACAAAATTTGTTGATCCCACATTAATGGAGAAGTTGGGCAAAGTGGTAACTTTTTCTGGCAACTTTTTTATTTTATCTACATTGTGTTTTTGTTTTTGTTTTTGTTTTTTATACACATTTGTCATGCGAGTATTGGACATGCAAGCCCTGGTCTTTTTGTTATAAATAAAGCAAGTTTAACTCAAGATTGGTTGAATGGTAGTTTTTTGCTTGCTGCACCTCCTGCTATGCAGCTAGGATCACATGGATTAATTCAGCTTTCATCCCTAGGAAATGGAAAGCCGGACCAGGGCGGGGGGAAAATAAAGGTGAAATTAGGCGCCCAGAGTAAGCATTGAAATTCATTTAGGGTGTTAGATGGATCTGTAAGCATTGACCAAGGTCAAATCTGTAATGAAAATCATGCCAATTCTCACTTTTGAGATAAACAAAAGCAACATATATATTCATGAAGAAGAATCATGTAAGATCATTTTAATGTTATGTGCACAAAGACATGATAATTTCAACTACACCACTCCCTTGATAACTCATGCCCTGATAACTCACAAACCCACTTATAATGCAGGGTAAGGCGTGCATCCCATTTTTTTAGACCAGAAATTACCCCAAAAATTGATCCCTATTTGTTGAACTTCAAGAAAATTGCAATCAAAATTGGTAACTGAATCTTTGATATATCTCTCGTATTATCATTGAAAATGGTAGACAGGACCTGGAAATTTTAATCAGCATTATGAAATTATTAACTTTTAATAAGAAGCCATATAATTTGTTATATTTTCTTTCCAAATAAAATCTATTGTACACCTTAGTTAACGATATTCAAGGAAATTTTGATCAATGAAGAGGCAGTACTTAAATACAAATTAAATAATTTTTTATTGAGTGAAATATGTGTTTTAGTTCTATCTTTCAGTTCCTTTTAATGCAATGTGTCCTCTTGTATTTAAACATAAAATGTGTCCATCTACTGTAACTTCTATATCCATGAGAATTTCTCTGAGAACCTAATTAAGTGCCGACCGTGTTTTGATACCTAATTAGCGGAAGTATTTCTTGCATTGTTGCACTGAATTAAAAGCTGTTGTCCTCTGTATTGTCACGTTAATTATGTTTTTTGACTCAAAGAGGGTGGAATAAAAGAAGTCATGCAATCTAGCTGCCCTGGTCATATTTCGGGTGAACTTGTTTCATTTCATCAATTGAACACTGCTATAAATGCTATTGTATACGTAATATAATTAAACTGCCTTAAATTAATTTAATCATAACTGTGATCAAAGATAGCAAGGCAACCAGGCAAAATGAATACTTTGTAAAATAGAACTTTGTTTCACAGATGTGGACCATTGTAGGAGAAATGAGTTTTAGAGAATTCCTGAATTGGCACTTAGAGATATCCTCAAGGATGATAAGAAGTTTCACTATTGCTTGTAATGAAATCATGGCATCAATATTTTACTAATTGAACAATACAAAAATTGAGTTTTGCCATTGATGATTGTTGCAAAAACAAAATGTCGCTAGTTTTAGAAAAAAGGAATCTTGTTTGGTGGTGTATCAACAGTTAGTCTGGTTCCATGCTTCGTAGATTCCCTTCTTCGCACTATAAGATTACCTACTACTCAGGGAACCAGACTAATTAAAAAAGAAAGCAGAGATGTAATACACAAATGTTTTCACGTGCACATGTTGGTTGTTGAAACCAAATGGCATAATGTTAACAATCTTTCAGATATTGAACATTTTGAAAATAAATGTAATTTATACAGAATAACGAATAACTTCATTAGAAAAAGCGCTTTATTGACAGTTATTATTGACACAATTGTAAAACAAGGAGTCAGTCACTAAACAGCCCAGTTCCCATCCCACCACCTGTGTTTTCCTTTATGTCTAGCAGATTTTTTGCAGGTCCCTCGTTAACTCGTGCTCTCGTTTATAGTGCGGTCTATGTTTTTGGACCCCATTGTGTGTAAGTTATCGAGGGAAAGTTGTATGTCAGTTTGGAAGGGACTGGAGCAGAATGTATCTACGTGATGTAAACAGTTCTTTCTTAATTGATATATAGATGCAAACTGGACAGGCAGAGACCAACTGCTGTTGTGTCTTCAGCTAAGCACCTTTTACTATCAATAAGTGAAAACTGTTCTTAGCATTTAGCCTCCACTTTTTACTTTAAGTAAGTGAAAACTGTCCTGGGATCTAAATACATAACATTAACATGTGCCAAGTTATAGGTTTTACAATAAGAACATCAGTAGCAGTACACTGTTGTAACGTTCATTCCCCACTTTTCAGGTTGAAGAGGGTACCCGATACCTACATCTCTACAAATGCAAATTACTACCCTGGCTATGATGGTGAGTAATGATATTTATTATAGATTTAAGGATTTTTACTTATAAAACTTTATACTTATTTAGGTGTGTGTGTGTGTGTGTGTGTGTGATTTTTAATATGGCAGCAACTCCACTTGTGAATGTAAGAAGTGTATCAATGTATATATCTGTATGTATCATATTACAGGTTGATTATCGTGATGCCTGTCTACATGTGACAGGGTGACCCCGAGTGGCCGAGTGGTCTAAAGCGCTCTTCATTATGGACCACTGCCATCTCACCTCTGTCTGCGTGGGTTTGGGTCTCGGGCTCGGCCAATGTGGGTATGTGAGAAAGCTTGCCAGTAGCTACTCGTGGGTCGGTGGTTCTTTCCGGGGTTTTCCTGGGTTCTTCCTCCACCATTTATACTGGCCGCCATGTATAGCCTATCTTGTACTGAAAAATGGCGTTAAACTCCATAACAACAACAACAACAACAACATGTGACAGTTAAATTGTTTCATTCCATATGTTGGGGCTTCTGACAAGTTAACAGAATACATGCTGGGTTTTTACTTGGGAGTTGGGGGTTGGCAGCAAATGTTAACAGTAATTATTGTGGTTATTTCAGTGTATGTTCCTGATGAATGGGAAGTGGACAGAGACAAAGTCAAGCTTCTACGTGAGCTTGGGCAAGGATCATTTGGCATGGTTTATGAAGGGATTGTCTGTGACCTAAATGGCCAGGAGAAGATCAGAATTGCTGTAAAGGTAAATATAACACCATTGTAGGATGCATTTATTGCAGGATTCACACTAATTTTGCTAGACAAAATCAGACTGAAAAATCAACCAGAGTTGCAAATCATTTTTACAAGCCCTGCCTTTATTTCTTTATGAAATCTCCCCTATTTATTTAGAACAATTTTACCATTTTTATTCACCCATCAAAAGGTCTTACATTATGATGTTGTCTCCCCATCCATATGTGTGCCTGTCTGTCAGCAATTTTGTTCCTGTACAGTAACTCAAGTTGTCCGCAATCTGCAGTTACCAAACTTTGTAAATTGCTTGTGATTGGGGTAAGGAGGAACCTTACTGATTTTAGTCTCAAAATCTAAAAGGTCAAAGTCACTAGAAGAAGAAGAATGGTTTCTGCATATCTTGATTTCACTACAAATGTTGTGGCTGGCTGGGTTAAGGAAGAACTTCATCAATTTCGGATGGAAAATGGCAATGGTGAAGGTCAATATAAGAGGAAAAATATCTTCACACAGTTTGAGTTCATTCTACCATGACCAGACTTAATGGATTACTCGCAGTTGGTGCAAGGCAGAAACTTATTTTGGAGTCAAAAGATTAAAGATCAAGATCGGAGCGACTTGAAGAGTGAAATTGGTTTCTGCACAACAATCTTACCGCTGCATGACGTCTTACACTTTGATGATGGCTTGCACATGGGAGGAGGACGACGTCTATCTATGTTTGGTTCAAAAGGTAAAAATCACCCTGACTCGAAGAAGAAAATGTTTTTTTTCTGCGCACATTTTAGTTATCTACATAGACAACTGCTAAACATGGCGAAGGCATATCCTGTGTTCATAGTACTCTTGTTCCAAAATGGAGGAGTGGAGGCGGTTCTCCCGCCAAAATTTTCACCTATAGGATAGGTTTTATGTAAGATTGCTGCTCAGTGATATCTTCAAGTGCATAGAACTTTTTTATTTATCATATGCAGTCAGAGATGCTATTTTTTTAAACCTTTATTTTTAAGATGTGTAATGTCAAATCATGGTGTCATGGCATAGTGAACAGCAAAGGCATAATGAGGAAGGGATAAATATGTAGTTTTAAGTTATTTTACATTTTGTGGTTTGGAAATAAAAATTACAATTTATCTTAAAAATAAAGAACAGTTGGTCATCTCATTTCATAGGAAATTAAATACAAATATATGTTGTGATATGCAGATATTGTAGTAAGGTTTCGTAAATTTTTTTTGATGTTAATTATTTATAAAATCAGCATGTGAATTAAAAGCAGTGTTTTTTATAAAATGTACATCTGTAATTGTTTGATGGATTAGATCTCTGTATTGCTATATTTATTTTTTTTCTGTTTAGGATTCTACCATAAACGAACCTTATACACGGAAATGTAGTGCGCATATCCCTTCAAACTCTAATATTTTCAGACTGTGAATGAGAGTGCTACAGATTATGAAAGACTGATGTTTCTGAAAGAGGCCTCTATCATGAAGTAAGTGCCAGAATCCAGTATTTCTTAACTGTTTTTCATGAGTTTGTATAGAAAGACAGAGCATATATAATGTTCTCTGCCAGTCTGTTCATTGCTCACTTGTTACCGTTTTTGTTTTCAGACAGTATCTTTGGTTTTATGTCATCATCTTGCTTGACCAAACTTTGTGGATGTCTTGCTTTTTTAGTGGGAAGAAACCTGTTAATTTAAAATGGTTTATGCACAATAACATTAGTTCTACATTACAAAATAGGACCAAACTTGATGGTTGGCTTGCACTAACAGTAAGGAAGAAGCTTATCGTTTTGAAGAGAGAAAGGACCAAGGTCGGGGTCACAAAAGAAGAAAAATGGTTTCTGCACAATAGCATTAATTCCACATATCCGACTTGGATGGAACTTTGTGGATGGCTTGCACTCAGAGTGATCCTGTTGAATTTTGGATCAAAAGGTGAAGGTTACTGTTACTGAAAAATGGAATAAACTCAGTACAGAAAAACTTGGTTGTTGATTACGTACCTTCACCAAAGTTTGTGAAGGTCTTACATCTAAGTGAAGAAAGTTGCCCTTTGATTTTGGAATCAAAAAGTCAAACCATGAGGTTATTGTGACTTCAGAAAAAAAAAGCGTTTTGTGTGTTAACCTTGGTTGTGGAGTAGGTTAATTGACCAAAACTTTGGTTGGCTTGCTCTTAGGGTAAGAAAGAGACATCTAGATTTTATTGTCTAAAGGTCATGGTCTTGGCAAGTCTGAGAAAAATAATACTTTCAGCATACCATGACCAGATATTGTCAAGGTCATTGAGATCTGTTGGTCAAAAATCTTCAGAGTCAACTCTGCCTTCTAGTTCCGACAAAGAGGATAATAAAACAGAAAGCCCCATTTGTGGTACTCTTTACTGCCTTTATATTTACAGATAAGGCCTTTTTTGTTTCCCGATGAGGCCTTTTTCTGTTTCCAGATAAGACCTTTTTCCAGATAAGGCTTTCCTTCTTGTGACATTCACTTTTATGTGAAAAGCATGTAATGCAGACTCGAAAACATGTTTAAAGAAAAGCGCATGCTTTTCTGCTGTCTTTTTAAACAGCATAGCTGCAGATGTGAGCTACATGACTATATTAGCATTGTATGCCCTTTCTGAATTCAGCTGAATAAAAGGTTTCTTCATGGAAAGTGTTGATTTTGTAGGTATTTCATGGATTTGGAAGAAAAAAGACATGCTTTTGATCAATTTGCAAATTAATAATGCTGGTCATGATTTGATACTTAGTTTAATTTGTATAAGGAAAGATTAAGAAGGATTCTGAAACACTCAACAAAAGATTTAGCGATCATTAGAAAATATGAAGTATAGGAAATATGTACAAAGAATGCGTAGAAAATTATATTTGAATGCTGTCAGATTTTTATTACATTGTTATGGACAAGTTTTTCTGTTTTGTTATCTTACGAGATTATTAGTGTACTTGTTTTTAGCTTACCTCAACCAAGTAGAATAGAGCATTTTACTACCTCCAGCATTGGCATTGGAACATATTTAACATGCACAGCCTCAGTGCATCACATCGATTTTGTCCTCCTAGGTCCTAAGTCCTAGGCAACAGTTTATAGCACCTACCCTCCAGGATGCGGACCAACTTTGTACCTGCATGTGCATTCATTGTTCAATTCTTGGTTAAATTTTTGTGCTTAACTTGGGCAATCCTTATACATTCTGTTATACCTGAAATTATGAAATTGGTGAGAGGATGCATATTAACAAGTACTGGACCATTATCACAAAAGTAGGTCACTGTAACCCATATTTCATGCTTCACTGAACTTATTTATTTTAAGTTGACTGCTAGAATCAACAAAGATGATGACTTTTGCACCATACCCATGCAATGAACAAGTCATCTTGACCTACTTCATATACATCCTTGCCAAAAGAGAAAGTCCTTTATGACCAATGCATTTGGATGTAAGACATAGATTCAGTGGCAAACTTAACATACTAATGACTTCACATTGTATAATTTGAAAGAATACCACACTAGGTTAGCTGTATATGTAAATAGTTATCTGAATTAAATCAGTGGACTGCATTTGGTACAGAAATCTGGAAAATATATTCTGTACTATTGGCTGCCAAGTCACATTGGTAGAAAGGGTAATTAAAGGGCAGATTAAAAGCTGCAGAGCTGCTCTGCAGTCACCTGTTTCAGAATGGAAGATACTGCATAGTGACTTTAACTTTTATATAAATCGGCATGTTGTATAAACGTTATCAAAATATTTGGAATGAATACTCTACAAATAAGCTTTAGAAGATCAACCATTATTTGGAGAGAGGCAGCCCTCATACAGAACAAATCACAGATATAAGGTATGTATTGTGCCATATGTACCATGCTCATAGATATTTGCTCAAGAATGAACTTAAGACAGTACATACTTTGTCATCAGTGGACACTGACAGTGGAACACGTTCTTAATGACTATATTGGTTTTTACCCAGTGAGACAGATTTTATGATGCAAACTTGTTTTAGAATATACTTTTTATATAATACCACAAGTTCTTGAACTTTTAAAAGATGAGGGTTTATGTCAAAAAAAAATTGATCTTATTATTTTAGGCCATTCAGGGTTGTTTAAATAAAAAGAATGTTTCCATTTTTACCTTTTATCTTTCCTCTTGTTGGACTAGATTTTCACATTTATTTATTAGGTTTTATCTAACTGTGGTATTTCCAACTTTTACGGTTAACATATTTGTAGTTTAACTTTGTATCATTACTATATAGCCACTATTGTTCTGAAGTTCCATTGAACTAGATACATGTATACATTTATAAGATTTGTCCCTCCAAGGGTACACAAAGCATATGACTTGTCTCCAGTAAAATCGGTCTTCAGGGAGTGGACAATAATAATAACTTCAGAAAGAAATTGTCAGAGAAAGAAAAATGAAAAAAGAACCCAAATATTCTCAGGTTTATATCTACTCATTGTATGGCCACTTCTTTGATATAATAGAAAAATCGAGATCACTGTATTCTGAATTTTCTGCATGATAATGTTTACAATGGCTGCTGGAGTCTTACAAATTTTTTTTAGGGGAGCTATATAAGCATTTATTACATTGTTGTTTGGTTTTTTTAAGGGCATTTGAGTGCCACCATGTTGTGCGGCTAATTGGAGTAGTGTCCAAAAGTCAGCCAGCATTAGTACTGATGGAACTCATGGCCAATGATTTGAAGAATTTCCTGCGGATGCATAGACCAGATGAAGAGGTATGCTATTTTAAGATCACAGTTAAAATCAAATGACATCCTTCAGTCCATTTCAGATGTTTAACTCACCTGGTCATAAGGCCATGTGAGTTTATTATATGACCCATTGTTCATTATCTGTTTTTGTGTCATCTATCAACAGTTGCTATTTTTACCATCTCAGTATTCACATAACCAAATTTCAACCAAAATTGGCACAGTGCATCCTGTCATTAGGATCTTTCAGTTTTATTGCAACAATGCCAGTCTGCAATCAGATATGACCATCATTACTAAAAAGAGAAAAACCTTTTGTTCCAAAATCACTGAACAGATTTGGACAGAACTAACAGCATCCTGGAATGAAGACCTTTCAGATTTATAAAAATAAATGACAATCTGCCATCAAATACGGCAAAAAATAAAAGGAAAAGAGTTCTATGATTTTTTTTCTCTTAACAGAAGAGAAATTTATTAAAGCAGCCTGACCTGAAGATCTAAGATTTTGTACAATTGATGGTAATCCATCATCAGATCTGGTTACTGTTACTAGAATAATAAAAGTCTTGAAGTGACTTCTTCAAAACCTCAGAATAGAATTGGACTAAACTGGACAGAAAGCATCCTAGTGTGAAGACCTTTAAAGGTTATACAGAGTAATGCCAATTCACCATCGAATATGGCCTCGCTTACTGTAAATAGAACAGCCTTTCAACAACAACTCCAACACCACCAAATAGAATTTAATTAAATTGGGGAAAATGAATCCTGGCATGAAGACCATTTTGGTTTATACAGATAATAACAGTCTGCCATCAAATATAGCTGCAGTTACTAAAAATAAAAAATAACTTAAGTAACTTTTCCCAAATAAATGCTTTACAGAATTTGACTAATTTTTTTGGCAGCAGGTGTCCTAACTTGCATGCCTTTTAGACGTTTACAAAAGATGCTGTTCTGTCATCAGATTTGGCTGCCAATACTTGAAATAGGAAAACATCGACAACAACTTAATCTCAACAAAATTGCTAAACAGAATTTAACCGGTTTTTATGCAAAGCTTTCTGGAAAAGGGGTTTTTCATTATTGGACAAATGACGCTGATGTGCAACCAGATATGGATGAAGATACAAAAGGCAGAGAAATCGTGAAACATTTGTTTTTATAATTTATGGAATCTACAGGACTAGTAACATTTCAACATAAGCATCCAACTGACCCATATTTCTTGGCCAACCATCTTGCATTTGGCTGTTAAGTAGATGTTAGTCAGGCATGTGATCTCAGACACAGTTACTACTCTTTATGTGTGTGTGTGTGTGATATGGATTTTTAACATAGCTTTAACAATTTTGCAGTCATATCGCTATGATGTCTGCAGTGTGGCAGTTTATAGTGATGTCTAGCACTGGGGCATCTTGCCGCAGACATGTAACATCATGTCCCACCCAGTCACATTATCCTGACATTAGGCCGACCAGTCCTAACACTAACCTCTTAATGCTGAGCACCTAAAGAGAGAGGCAGCTGTTAGTACCATTTTTTATAAGTCTTTGGTATGACTCAGCCAGGGTTCAGACCTGCGACCTTCCTCATCCGAGGTGGACAATCTAACCACAAGGCCACCGGAGCCTCTATGTTAATATGTTAATGTTGAAATGTGGTATATAACATCATACTAGTTAATTATATTACACAAGAACATCCTATAAAGAAGCACATGTTGTTTGATGTTAGGCCCAGTTCAGCCTCTTTGTTAATATGTTAATGTGCAAATATGGCATATAACATAATAGTTATATAATAACATCCTAATAAGGAAATATCTGGTAATTTGATGTCAGGCTTAGTTGGCATACATGCCAACCATTATGTTTTTGGCGTAATCATTATGCTTTTTTTCACTAAATTACGCCTTACGCGTAAACGTATATAGATTACATGATTTCAGTATATCCCCCATCCCCAAAAAATCAATAATTTGTTTTCTCATTTTTATTAACATTCCTTTAATCCCACAGACCATATTCCAGAAAAGATGGCTTCTACGTAACTACAATATGAGAGTACGCTTGTCCATAGACTTGCACGCACTTTCCTGAGAGTATTATGTTCTATTTATAGCGGTTGTCCTATTTCCAAGAAACATGTTGGTTTCTACTTTCAGACTTTTGACCTCGGATTCTATTTATAGCAGCTGTATGGCTTAGTTAGGAGAGAACAGACTGGTTTTCTAATTTTTAATCTTTACTCGCAGATTCTTTGTTCTAACTCATATTTGGTACAGAACCAGTCAGTAGGATATTTGGCGCTAAAAGTCAGTCAGATTTATTCAAATCAATGCATGTGCTAGAGAAAAAATGTTTTTCAAATAATTTCACAGATGGATTAAGTAAAGACGAAAAATCGATTCAGAGATGAATACATGAATTACATAACACAGCATTCCTATCTAGGGCAGATTCATGCCCATTGCAGGCTGTGTGGAAAGGATTTTAATATTATTCATGGTGGTAAGTTTGATGTGGAGCAACACTTGAAAACTAAAGAAATTTTGAATTATACTAACTCTAGTACTAAGGTAACTTCTTTTTTACAGCAAAACTCAATTGTGGACACAAATGTTATAAATGCAGAGGTGTTATTTACCGAGTTCTTAATAGAACACAGACCACACCTAGCGGTAGAAGACTATTTTGGTCCTTGATCAAACGGATGTTTCCTGATTCCAAAATTGCAGAATATATGCATGTGCAAGAGCAAAATCATCTAACATTGTTCGGTGTTTAGCTGAAGATACTTCACTTAAAATTGCAGAAGCCATGAAAATTGGGTCGTTTAGTATTGCCATAGATGGGAGTAGTAATTACGATGACAAAAAGTTGTACTCAGTCTGTGTAAGAGACTTTGACAACAAAAAGGGCAAAGTCTGAGTTCTCTTATTTCATTACCAGAATTAACAGTAAATTCCTCGATAGAAAACATTTTGATTTGCATGATAATGTTTTGAATGAACACGATATAAATTGGCAGAACTGTATGGGGTTTTCAGCTGATAATGCATCAGTGATAACTGGAATTCATAAAGGAGTTGCATTCTGTATTTTGAAAAATGTCTCAGTGTACGTCACAGGTTGTCTGTCATTTGATGCACCTTGCTGCATGAAAGGCTGCCAATAAATTAGAAGGAGAATACCTGAAGTATCAAGTTGGCATTCTGCCTGACAATGTACTTCATGCAGACAGAGTTGATTTTTTTTCATCTTTTTTCCCAGCTAAACGACCCAATAACTGGAAGATATAAATTTCCTCTTCTTTGCCAGGTTATGAAAGGAATATTGGTTCTTTACCATTCGAATGCTGGCAGTGAGAGATTGTTCTGTATTGTTCACAAAAATAAAACTGAATTCAGATCTAGGCTCAGTAATCTAGTACTTAGTGCTCAGCTGGTGTGCAAAACATAGTCTCAGCTGGTACAAAGTGTTTTGAAATGCAACATGAGAGTGTGTTGCTTTTTAAATCTGAAAGTGCAACATATGAAAACTTGATGCGGTAATTGATGTTAAAAGACAATAGGGGTAAAAAAAATCATTTTGTACATATGCTCCTTGAATTTGTATCATGTTATATGTGGATTACTCTTTTTCTTTTTGGATTACTCTTTTTGTCCACTGGGATTACACTTTTTCATCACCAGGGGTTGGCATGTATGAGTTAGGCCTCTTTGTTAAGATTTAGTATGTAAAAATGGAATGTGACATGGAACTTAAATGCATAGCATCATAATAAACAAGCGTATATTGTTATTTTGCTTGTGGCATCCAGTTTAATGTATTGTCAGACCTGTTCATTTGTTCAGTATTTGTAAGTTAAGAGGCATTTTACACTTATACTCACCTGAAATAAAAGTTATGAAACTCACTGAATAATTTCAATCTATTTCATGACAGGGCACACAAAAATAGCAATCATTCAGCAAATTTTATAAATTTCATTTGAAGTGAGCACAAGTATTAGATCCTTTATTTATGGTACTAATAAGGTGTTCAAAGTTACAAATTCTGTGGCAGTTTTTACATATTTTCTACCACTACCACCTTTCTAAGAAGGTCAGTTTGACTTTTGCTCAGTTCATCCCACCCTTAGTAGGAATACAAGAAATTGGGCATTCCATCCTTCCCAAATAAATGTCAAGTAAATAGTAAGCACTTCCTTTTCATGCAATATTCTCATAATAAATTAGTATATATATATATATGTTTTACAGCTATATAATGCCTACTGAAAGTAGAGTTCAAAAAATGTCAAATTGAATTTCAACAAATGTTTAGGACAATAAACCCTTCTGAACAAAATGTAAATTCTGTAAAATGTTTATAAAATGACAGGCAGATAAAGGTGTAAAATCTTTAAAAATGTATTGTCTTGAAAATTTACGCACCTAAAATACCAAAATGTGATTTGTATTACTTACTACATCAGATAATCAAGCAGCATGCATAGTTTTCAAAACGAGATCGCGGCCCCAAGTGGTCGGAAGCACTCACCATTATGGATCACTGCCGTCTCACCTCTTTCTGTGTGGGTTTGAGTCTCAGGTTTGTCCAATGTGGATACATGAGAAAGCTTGCCAGTAGCTTCTCGTGGGTCGGTGGTTCTTTCCGGGGGTTTCCTCCACCATTTATACTGGCTACCATGTACAGCCTATCTTGTGCTGCAAAATGGTATTAAACCCTACAACTACAACAACATTAAAATGAGATCACGATTTAAAACACATTGTGCAATATTTATTGTGATACATATGGCATATACTTGCTTATAAGTTGAGTCCAACTGCAAACTGCACAGACCCAGATTTGCCACCACATAATGCGCCAGCAGATCAGGGTCGGTGTGGCTTGTAAGGAGTAATCAGTAGAACAAGTACTATAGACACTGATCTGCATGTGCATTGTGCTATAGCAGGACCTTTGTTGTTTGCAGTCCGACTTGACTTACTAGCGAGTATAGTATATATGGTATGTACTGTGTAAATTTTATCAATCAAAACATCAGTTACTTGAATTATTGGCATTATTACTCATTGACTTGCTAAGTCTCTGCATAAAGTTATGACTCCAAAATCTGGAACCAATTCCCTAAAATTGTGTAGTCCACACTAGTTGGAGGTTTGAAAGTTTTAAGATATAATGAACATTATAGTAAGTACTCCCTCACCACAAAATACCTTAGTATTAGGCAGTCCCATATATAAGGTAAATATTATCATGATCCAAAGTCTTAATTTAATAGTAATATTATATATGAAATGCCTCAATGTAAGGTGCCCACCTGTATAAGGCAGTCAACTTGTATGGCTCCAGTGAACAGCATTAGGAAGAGGGAATTGCAAATAGATTATGTGAAAATTTATTATCGACTGAAATAAACAGGGCCCAAATGTTTATGATTTTGTGAAACGGAGAAAGACTTTTATTTTATTTCCACAAGGATGCTTCAGTACTCTCCATCCTCAATAGTTAATACAGATAGCATCTTCAAGTTAAAGATTCTTCCTTATTCAGAATGGATGCTGAGTGACAGAATGGTCTGAGGCGCTTGCCTTTGCAAATCAGTCACATAGGTGCCATTGCAAATCACATATTTCACCTCTGTCCGCATGAGTTCAGCTGCTTCCCATGGGGCAGTGGTTCTTCTAGGTTTCTTCCCAGGTTCTTCCTTCACCAAATATACTGACTGCCATGTATAGGCTAACATGTGCTGAAAAATGACATTAAACCCACCAAAAACTAAACCAAAAAGGCCCGTTTTCGGGGTGGGGTGGGGGTATCCATTATTGCTAATGTTATTTTAATTGAATGTAATATTATCATTAAGTAGAATTTATCATCTCATTTAGGAGCCACTATAGCTCAGTCAGTGAGACATTAGACTTAGATCCTGGGTTTCATGCCTGCCCATGTCAGCCTGGATCAGCTGATATTATGTTGTTAGGAATAGCACTTAGCTTCTGTACCCTTTGGAATGATATAGTCACCAGTAAGTTAAAAGTGCTGTTAAAACCAACAAAAACAAAACAGAATTATCTTTTTCAATGATAATATAATGGAAGAGTTCAAGTGACCTTTCCACCGCCTTGGAAAATATTAAGGACTTCCCAAACCACAGACCTCAGTTGCAGACAAATAGTAGCTGGTCAGTCTCACAAAAGAGAAGACAAAGATTATTCCTGGAGTGTCCTAGCCAACAGGTTGAATTTTTTAACATCATTAAACTATCCTATTTCCAGCCTCTAAGTCAGTACTTTTTGACGTCAAAGTCTGGGTTTCATCTTGTACACTGAATTGATGTATATATGGATTATGTTGTTGAAATTTCTTTCTTTAAGTACCGGTAATACATTGTTTATGAAATGTAAACGGCAAAATTACATCACTTACTGGTTTTACGATCTCGAGTAGATTGTGAGCCACAAGAAATTGAGAGCATGCTAGAAGGGCAATTTTTGCTTGTGGTAGAAATATTATTGGTTGTCCTCTTTAAAACAACAATCACCACTTCTGTGTTTGCTATAATATGAACTTGCCAAACTTGAAACTGCTCTTCTCAAACAAAATCACTAAATTTTAGGCCAGATAAAATAACCTCCTTTACATTACGTAATAATTTTTAGATTTGATAGCTCTAAAGTGTTTATTGCTGATTTACGGCTGAGCAACACGAGTAGATTATATATAGCAAATGGAGCAAAGTGCCTTGTCCAAGGATGCATTTTGGTAGCCTAATGAGGTGGTAGGGTTAGAACCCAGTCTGATGATGTGGTAGGGTTTTGAACCCAGGCTGATCATGTGGTAGGGTTTTTAACCCAGACTGATCACGTGGTAGGGTTTGAACCCACGCTAATCATGTGGTAGGGTTTGAACCTATACCCTTTTAGGCACAATTTCAGCACACAAACCAATGAACCACCATACCATGACTTCTGCAACCATTAGTCACTGCATACTACATGATCAGGTTGATTCTACATCCAGTCAGTAACTGAAAGTTATTTTGAAGACACTTAAGTTTAAAACATAATACCTGGGTGTTTAGAAATAGAGGCAGAAAAAAAAATATTTCCAAATAAATAAATTTCTTCTCGATTTGGCGTAGCTTTTTACAAGATCTTTGCTTTAGCTTGACTTTTTACACGATTTATTTTTAACTTCCCAGGATAATGAAGGTCGACTACCTCCCACTCTGAAGAGGATTTTACTGATGGCAGGCCAAATTGCTGATGGAATGGCTTACCTAGCAGACAAGAAGTATGTGCACAGAGATTTGGCTGCCAGAAATTGCATGGTAGCTGAGGACCTCACTGTAAAAATTGGAGGTAAGGTTTGGTGCCACTGTTGTTTCTAGTACTTCATTGTCAGACATAGAGACCATTACAGTTTCAAAATAAGTCACACTGAAATGACACTTAAGTAAACGAATTACAAAAATAATGGCACAATGTATGAAAATACTGTCATTGAGGTAAAATCTGGATCTTGGTTTGTCTGAGTTTGGTATGAATCCGGATTTTTTTCATATTAGATTCAGTTGAGGTGGTCAGGAAATAAACTGCGAAGATGTGGCCAGGGGTGGAAATCATCCCCAGATTGTAGAAATTTGTTAAACTTGGATAACAGTGATGCATGAGAACTCGCACCGATTAGTTCAAAGTCTCACATTTAAAACTGCATTCTGCACAGTTAAGAATTTTTATTTAACGATTGATCAAATTAAATAAAAATTTTTTTAAGTTATAATGTAAGGATGCTTAATTTATCAAAATACCTTTGTCCATTCAAAAGTATGCAGACATAAGTTAATCCAGAAGAATGCTAGGATATCCCACTAATTATTTATAACAGAAAAATGTGTACTAGACGAGTTCTGCAGTTGATGCCCATTCCTCTTATTTTTCATATGCAGTCTGCTGTCAGTTTTCAGATGGTTGGATTATAGTCCAATGTGGGCAGAAAATTACTGATTCTTTTCAACATCAAGTCAGTGATGGTGAAAATAGGAAAGTGGATAGCAGAAAAAGAAAATGATGGAAGAGCAGAGTTTCTTGTCAGACAGAGGATGATAATTCTAAAATGATATCATACACTGTGTTTTACAGACATAATTTTTTATGATGATGCAGGGACAGATTTTGGTTTCTCTTTCTTCTTATGTTTGCAATGGAGTGCTTATTATACATTACAGTCCTACCCACTTATATCGACATCACTTATGTCGACAAGCCGCCTATTTCAACAAAAAAGCAAAGTCCCGGTCCCTTGGTCTACTATTAATACCAAAATTGTCATGCTTATGTCGACGTCGAGATAAAAAATAAACGTACATGTCGACAGAAGCCCTTGGTCCCAGCTTGAACAAATCCTTTGTTTTCAAATCATTTATGTCGACAAGCTGCCAGTTCCGACCCATACTTTGTTCAACAATTAGTTGATCTTGCTGCCAGGCTTTAATTTTGCCACCTTATCATTTATGTCGACCAGCTGCCAGTTCCGACCCAAACTTTGTTCAACAATTAGTTAATCTTGCCGCCAGGCTTTAATTTTCTCGCCTAATCATTTATGTCAGCAAGCGACCAGTTCCGACCTGTACTTTATTCAACAATTAGTTGATCTTGCCGCCAGGCTTTAATGTCGCGGTCGGATAAAAAAGAACAGGCTTTTGTTTGGTCATATAAAGTTGACCTCTCACGGCGACTTAAATAAAAGCAATGAAATCTGATCTGATTCTTGCATTTTCCAAAGTGATCGGTGATTAAAACAAGTTTGTTGTGCTGCGAAAGTTTCCTTTTTTAACTTTATTTATATTTACGATGGTTACCAACGGCAGTGTAAACGCAGATTAAATTTAGTCTCTGGAAGCTAAATATCTGGCTGTTAAGGAAGTTGAAGGTGGGGCATCTCGCAAAGATGTCTGTGAAAAATTTTAAATGTATACCACTTGAACTGACATTGTTGCAATATTGTATTGTAAGAATCATTTCTTTTAATACCTCATTAGCATGTGTCAATGTATACAATATTATGCCTTCATTAATCACATCAGCCGGATATCTCTTGTTCGCTTTATGTACTTTTCATGATGACTTCTGTAACTAAATATAAGTACTGTTTAAACCAACTTGTCGACAGGTTTTCATTTCCCTGTGAATAGCCCCATCCCCTTGGTAGCCTCAATAAGATGGGAACAGACTGACCAAAATCTAGGCCAATTTAAGTACATGTAGTTGAAGCATGTAAATAACAACTATGCAACCATGTGCTTATGCCGACATTGAATATTAGTGAATGTTTTTCATATCAGGATGTGACCAATGCAATATTTTATTGTGGATTTTATTACACAAAGGTAACCAAAATGTAATTTGTCAATATACAAGTGTATTTCACACTGGTTTTGTCTTCATGTAATAAAAATTTGCATTGTTTATTTTCTCAAAGTGTAAATGCTACTCACTGACGACAGGTCACCCCGTACTGACGAATTTAACTTGTATCTTTTTTTCAGACGCCGCCCCCCCCCAGCACTTATCTCGACATCCGCCTATGTCGACAATATTTCCTCGGGCCTGAGGATGTCGACATAAACGGGTAGGACTGTAATAATAAATACGACAAGCCTGAAAATAACTTAACTATACCGTGGTCCCTTACAAGATGTCTTAACTCGGTCCTTTCTATAAGTCAGGTATTCAGTACAGTCTGTAGCGGGTATATATTCTATTACAAAATGTAATGGGAATAATGTCTAAGTATGTACCCCAGTATAAAATGGCCACCCTATCAAACAATGCTTTTAAAATTCCCTTGAATACTGTAGTAAAAAAGGGTTACTATACCATAGGAAATTACTTGTGATGCTAACTTGTAACAATCCTTGTTCTCCTCAGATTTTGGAATGACAAGAGACATATATGAGACGGACTACTACAGAAAAGGCGACAGAGGTCTGCTGCCAGTAAGGTGGATGGCTCCAGAGTCTTTGAGAGATGGAGTCTTTACAAGCATGTCAGATGTCTGGTAAGCATCCCAGGGACAGTGATTTTCATGAATAACTTTGATTTCTTGTTTTACGAGGCCTGATTTCATTTGGATTTAAAACAATTATGGCTTATATACTGTGAAAACAATATATTGTCTTATTACGTGATTGACTTAACTCCAATTTAAAAAAATCGTATATGGCAATAAAAGATACTACTCACAGTGTTAAATGAGAAAATGAGTCCAAAGCATAAAGAATGAGAAAAAAATAGGTAATGGGTTTTAAACCTTCTTGTTAGTTTTCTGATCTTATAAGAATTCTGGCCCACTTCTTGCTTAACTCTAGACCAAGGGTATACATACATTGCCAATAATATTTCCTTTGAAATATACTCCACATTTGCATAGCAAGAAATTTGAATGTCTGATACCTGTTTTAGTTTACTGTGACTTTTGCAGTTTACATCACCATGTTTCAGTCAATACTATGCATATGCCGATGCATATGGACTAGTGACCGATTCCTCACTGACAAAGGTTTGAAGCATCATGTGATTTACATGCACACTGAAAGCTTGTTGGACACTCAGGCTTAATGTGTGTCACCAAGCCTACTGCCACAGTATATCATATACAAATTCAGATCATCCTGACTTATTTTTCAACCATTTTTTTATGAAAGTTTCAATATGCCCTAAAAAAGAAATAACACTACTTCACATGGAGTAAGTGTTGGCATGAATACTGATTTCAAGCATGGCTGGTTATTGACCAAAAGAGCTTTTGTGGCTGCTTGTCATCTGGCGTCTGGTGTCCATTAGTACAAGTTTGTTATTGCTACTACTAAAGTACTGGTAGGATTGACACCAAACTTTGCCGACAAATTCATCCCAAGGTCAAGTTTGTCCTAATGAAAATGGAGCCCTTCTGATGTCTAATATGGCCAATATGGCAGTCATTTTGAAAATCCTCCTTAATGGATGGTCATTAGGGTTGTCACTGAATGATTTCTTATAATGTCTAATTGGTCCTCAATGAAAATGGTACAGATTCAAAACTTAATCTTGCCATCATGGTGGCGATCTTAAAAATTTTGTTAACTGCTACTTCTCCTGATCCAGTGGCCTTATTGACTTTTGTTTTCACTATATACTTCTTATGATGCCTCATTGGGTCTAAATTAAAAAGATACTGATCTGACTTCAGTATAGCTGCAATCTTGAAAAACTTGCCACTACTCCTTATCATGTTGTGTTTGTCCTAAGTGAAAATGGTACTTCCATTATGGCTGCCAGATGGTCTCAACACTTTCAAGTTAAAATGAAGAAATAGTCTTATCTTGGACTCTGGTCAATAGAGCATCAGTGCCTTGGAGAGACTCCTGTATATTGTGTGCAATGTTAATGATTAACATGGTTTAACATGTGAAATGTTTGATAATGTGGTTTGCAATTTTCTACCAGAATCATCTGGATGTAGTGTTTTCTCCAGCTTTTTACCTTGGGCTGTCAAGTTTGCATTTATGAGGCCCATTGTGGCATATTAAGGTGGCCTTGGTTATGTACATATTAGTTGTTTATTAATCACAATTACTTTATCCTGATGTTCCTTTCAGTAAATTCCTGCTGGTAGTTCTTTTTGATACCTAATTAATGTTCACTTAATGTTCTCATTCACCATCCGACTCTCTAAAGATTCATTAGACTTAAAAAAATTAGCGCCACGATGTACAATAGCTTCATCAATTTCTTTTCAATTGTTTCATGATTGTTAACCAAATGAAATCTGTTTTTGAAGCCAAGCTTTATTCAGGGTATAAGCATTGCAGTTATTTGATTATCATGTGCATTCTTTATGTTGATTTGTGAACAATCTATCATTGTATTTACACAAAATGTAGAAGCAAGGTCCTCGTTGTCATCATCATTAATTTTGATTCATTCAGTTCCTGTGATCTCTCAATGATACTTATGGTAATATCTGGCCATCAGTCATTAGCACCTTCATCGATTAAGCATTCAGGATGAAAAAGTGAAACATTCTTTAACTATTTACAATTCATTTGCTATCATTGCATGAAAGTAATCGTATTCAGTGAGAAGCTCTTGATGGCTTACTAGACTTGCCTAACAGAGCACAAGCTTGCAGATAATATAGACTGCTGTTTTTGTGTGACTTTTATGATGGATGCACATCATTTTGAAGTGTACAGTGAAAGGTGAAAGGTTGCTGCTCGAACAGAGCTAATCTACATAAATTTCATGATGGATGCCCATCATTTCGAAGTTTACAGTGAAAGAAGGTGCAGGTCACTGCTTGAAGAGCACTGCATCTGCATAAATTTATATGCTACAGGACCTTGTAATAGCTTACTGTATGTACCCATGTATGACACATGACCTACTGGGAATAACTCAGATCCTCCTTACATAATGCAAAGGTAGATTAGGGTCTACACTATTAGTTCAACTTTGTATATGAATTTAACATCATGGACCATAATCTGCCAGGGCATTGTGCAAGGGTAGATCTGGGACCACACTGTTTGCATGTACTTGCACCTTATAAATGGATAAATATGACAGTGTGAGTGGAGACTATTTGTAATGAACCTTTACAGCACCAGAGAAGTTTCTTCTTTAAATTAGAACTTTGTTGTTTTGTTTTGTGTTGGGGGGGGGGGATATAATACTTAAATTTTTAACACTAAAATATGTGCATTGTATATCCAGCCTCTTATAATCAGGTTTTACTGTGTGAAGTTTAAAGTAAAAGAAAAGTTAGATACAAACATTTTCCTTTAAAACCTATTTTGCAGGTCATTTGGTGTGGTATTGTGGGAGATGGCCACCTTAGCAGCACAACCATACCAGGGCTTGTCAAATGAGGATGTGCTCAGATATGTCGGAAATGGCAGGATAATGGAGAAACCTGAAGGATGTCCAGAAAAATTGTATGTAACTTTAGGGTTGTTCATTTCAACTTAATGGATAGAGGCAGAAATCTTTTCATTATCACCATGCTACCATAACTGCTGGGTGGAAATTTGGGAAACTTTGTGGTTTTGCTGCTCATGAGGTAACCATTTGTGAATGGTGTGACATCCTTTGTTCCTACCTCTGCATTGAAGTGGGGAGGGGGGCAGATCTACAAACATTTAATTACATTGACATTCATATATGCAGTTGTAAAAGGTAAAAGCGTATTATATTTGACAAATTTTACATGATGACGATTTGGTCTCTGAGTATGCATTAGTGTGATGGTATATGCTTTAAGTATGCATAAGAACTGGTGGGAGGATGATTGGTCTAAAGCACTTACCTTTACTGAACACTGCCATACCAACTTTCCGCTTGGGTTCAAGTCATGGGCTCTGCCAATGTGGGTATGTGAGAAAGCTTGCCAGCAGCTTCCAATGGGTCAGTGGTTCTTCCTCAGATTTCACCAGGTTTATCTTCCAGTAGTTATACTGGCCACCATGTATAGCCCCAATTATGCTGAGAAATGGCATTTAATCCAGAAAACAACAACAATAAGAACCGTGGGGATCAGCATGTTGTGATAAATTGCAGCTGCTCAAATCTGGCGTTTTGTGCATAGGCTAAAAGCAAGACACGGGTATCATTTCTGGTGGTGATACCATTGTTGTTAGTATGTACAGCATTAAGATCTTGTTGTAAAACATTTTGGAAAGTCTTGTATATGCACTTTCCATCATATTGCAGTTCTTTGGTGAAAACGTTTTCTTTTACACGTGTACAGAATTAAAAAATGGTAGAGTTACAGTCTTTCAGGAAAGAAAGTGGGGATTTAATTGTTGATGTAATATGTTCGATGACTAAAATAACCAATAATATGCCCACTTTTAGGTATCTCAACCATGCCATCTGCAGTATATATTTGATTCAACAATGCTGGAAATTGCATTATACTTGACAGCTATATAAATTTTTCTCTTTACAGATATGACATAATGCTAAAGTGTTGGAGATTCAGTTCTAAACAGAGACCTACATTTAAAGAAATAATTGAAATTCTTGTGCCAGACTTGGACCCAGCTTTTAGAGATGTGTCTTATTTCTTTAATGAAGGACAGCTTAAGTCAGATGAAGTGCAACATAATGATTTGAATGATATAGACGACGATGATGGTCCTCATCTAATGGAGGAGGAACTGGACGATTCCAACCTCCCCTTTTTATCAGTAGTGGAAAAGTCCCAGGATCAGGGAGTCGAGTTAGATGATCTGTTTCACGACACAAGTTATGCTTGGCAACCTGATCATTCTAATGTAGGGGCAGAGCCATGTGATTGTACACTAATTCAAGAAAGGGACCAGGCTTGTGGGGGCATACCCCATCACATAATCAGTGCAGCCCATAATTCAAACTCGGCTGGTCCTAACAGTGCAATAGGAACCACGGACAATGGCTCATCCACCGAGGGAAGCAAAGATAGCAGTAAAAGTAGTAGTAGCAGTTACGCAATGATGAATGGATTATCTGTAGCTAATGGTCATTTACCGATTCAAGTCAGAACTACACCTTGTTAGTCCACAATAAATAGGTGTGGTAATTGGATTCAGGAGGTTCTTATTACAACTCAGTGTTGGCGATAATATTAAGTCAGATTGATTTGAGTTAGTTTAACTTGATTTATAAGGGATCTGTAAATTCAAATCTGTACAGTGATACAAGTCTTCATCACATGATAACAAAGCTGTAATATAACTGAGTGTCACAGGATGTGAAAGTGATGTATTTTAATAAGAGGTGGTGTCACTTGGTTTACAGGTGATCAGCATGTTCAGATATGTACAGTGACAAGTCTTCATCACATGATAACAAAGCTGTAATATAACTGAGTGTCACAGGATGTGAAAGTGATGTATTATAATATAAATTGGTGTCACTTGACTTTCAGGTGATCTAAGTGTTCAGATCTGTACAGTGACAAGTCTTTGTCACATGATAAATAAAGGGCTGTAATACAAGTATGTGTCACAGGATGTGAAAGTGATGTATTATAATACAAGTTGGTGTCACTCAACATACAAGTGAACCTTTAGTCTTTAAATTGATGAATTATTCATCTGGTTGCAATGTTAGAGATGCACGTATTCACCCGGAGAAAAAGGCCATAGTACCTTGTTTTATACACACATGGTACAAGCCCATACAATTGTAGAATTGTTTTTAATCATATGTTGTTTATAATCTATGAAATGCGTGGAAACAATTAAAGATCAGTATGGTATTCACTTTAATGAACAAAACCAGCAAACAGTGTTACTGAGAAACTAATCAAAGACATTTATGTTTGGAAGTTGTGCAGTTAGACATGAGGGATTTCCATGTATTAAATATGAAATGGAGACGACATTCGTTGATGGAATCCGTGATAATGTTACTGTTAAATGGTTCTTTCGGGTGGCAAATTCTGTGATGTTAGATTATTTCAGAGTGAGAAAGAAAGGTAGAAGCTGGTATAGAAAAAGGGTATATTTTTTTTACCAATGCTCTATCAGTTTTCTTAAAAATTTGAGGTTTAATTGATAAACTAAACAAAAGATGTGATAACTGACAATCAGGGTTATAGATTGGTGACTGGAAACGTTCCCCAGCATCAGTATGGACCCAACTATGTTTTCTGGAAGCTTCTAAAACAGACTCAGTTCTAGTTAAGTAGACAGAAACTAGCAAGTCAGAAGAGAGGGTCCATGTAAGTGTATAGAATAAAGGGAAACATTATATTATTATATTATCTGGAGAACTGTGAAAGGTTTTTCCTTAGTCCAGTTGGAAGCAAATAACCAATGCAAACAATACATGTGTAGCTTAGTTTTAGAACATGCACTTGCTGGATTGTGAAAGACATGATGGCACTGAGTGTATGTTTGTCGAATAACCAATCTGTAAAGGGTTATTCTGTTAAAAACAAACATACTTAGCGTGAAGGTAAGATAACTTATATAAATTGTATGTTTAAATTTTTGTGTGGTTGGATGTTTATTTATGTAGATTTTTATAACCTGTACACAAATTAAACAACAACACAAACAACAACTTCATCAAATGTAATGAAATCATTGCAAAATCATGAAAATTGAATGTTCACATTTGTCCAAATTGGACATTCAAGAAACAAATGTGGAAATTTCATGGATAAAGTTTTCCATATTATGACAGTTGGGCTGTATTTGAAGAGATGGTCCATCATATAATGGATGGTACATCAATGAAATATGTTGGGTCTTTAGTCTTGTAGCCTCTTGATATTTTGTATTTTAAAATAGATTAGGGAAGCAAGTAATGTTAATCACTTTTATTGAGAAAAAAAAATCTGTTACTTTCTACAACCACATAATCACAGTTATCTTTAAATTGGCCAGCTATTGAAGAAATTATCTTTTTTTTAATCACTAAGAAGACTTGTGTGTCCATATGGCATGAGGAATGTTTACATGTAGTTTCTAGGTCCACTTACAAAAAATACTCAAAATCGTGGACTTCAAATATGGCAGTGACTTTAAAAAACACATCCTCACAAGCAGATTATTTATGAGAAGGCAGAGACATTGGAAAACTCAGACCCCAGATGGTGGCTAGTTAAGGAGATAATGTATACAATCCTTTAATGCATCTTGTGAGTTTGTTTTAATGGAACAGTATTAACGAAGGTTTTATGCACATGGTATCTGGATAGATTGTCGTCAAGAGATGCAGACAATATCATCAGTGTTTGTTTGGCATGATGTCTTCAAGCTGATATAATTTACTTGGCTACTGAATTGTATCGTGGAATTAAGAAGTTTACAGACCTGCCAACCCTTATGATTATGCCGTAATTTTTCCATGTTTCATTCTGATCCTTGTTTCATATTACATTCAGGAGACTTAGTCAGGGAACCAGATTAACTTTACAGGAGTAACTTGGATGCTTTAAAGTGCAAATATTTTGTGATACAAACGTCTACATGATCAAGCTATTGCTTATTTTCTAAAAACAGCATCCAAAAAGTGATACTTTTCATGATGAAAGGGACATTAAACCTCTTTAAAAAGTTTAAATCAGTACAAAAGAAGAAACTGCAGTTTGTGAAACAACACTGGATGTAATTAAGGTAGAGGTATAGTTTACAAACGTTTTGTTTACGATCATAATCACAAATCTGGACTTTTACATCTTGACAATAGCAGTACATGATATTTTCTTACACATTACTGAAATCTGGTCTAACATACGGGAAAAAATCAATTGCCTTACTGAAAAGGTCTTGTTAGGATTGGCAGGTCTGAGTTTAATGTCTCTTTCAGTCAGTATTTAAATAATGTATGCAAGTCACTGGAATAAACAAAATCATAACTTGACAACAAGGAATTCTTTGTTAGATTGTAGTAAGGGTAACGTATTTACTGTCATAAATGGGGAGAGGATGAAACAAATAATACCTTCAGACAACAACCAATGGTAATAAAAGGCTCTCTCCCACAAAAATGTGTACAAGGCAGACCTTATTAACCCTGTTAAACAAAAAAATATTTTGATCATGCAAATTTTGGCATGTCATAACAAACATGAATTTTTATTCTTCTGATTCTGATACTTGTAAAGTATATGCTCATTCACATTATACACGTGATTTCATTGTTGATAAATGAATTTTCTTGACTGACTTGTACAGTTACGGTGCAGATTTTTATAGTTGAGAAGCAAAAAGTGATATGTGCTTGGAAATAATTTAAGTTTTGTCTTGTAATAATAGTTTTGTGCCATTATGATACACCCTTCTTGTACTAATTGTAGTGTGCAGCCATTAGATAATCAAACGGAAACATTTTTCAGTACACGGTAAGCATTATTTATCGCAGAAGAAAAAATAAACAACTTGGAAAAAATGGTAATTTATGCCCATGTACCTTGTATTCAGATGTATATACATATGATGTGAATTGTGAGTGGCATCTCCACATATGGAGATACTTTTTAAGAATTTATATAATTAAGTGAATTAGACAAGATCGAAGTTTGCTTACATCTCTATGAGGAACTGACCCTGTATTTAAGAGCTCCTTAGTCTTGGAAATGTCTCTCTGCTTCTCAGAGTTGACATGTCGAGGGAAAATATTGCGTTTATAATAAGTGTAATTTTTGTAGTAGTTTACAAATACATAACAGTTTGTTCACATAAATTATTTGCACCTGTTTGAGCTTTCTTTGATAGATTGGTCTGTTTGTTCAGACTATTAGAGAAATTGAGTTTGGATTTACCCTAAAATTGAGAAGCCTTAAAAGTATGTGTCCTGGTTAGCTATGATATGTGATACATCAGACATTGATGGTGTAAATAATTTTCATATTGTACAATCATTTGATTCATTGGTCATGATGATGTGACTAACTTAGCAAGGAGTGTATGTGAAAATATGAATACTGTGTTGTACATTGCTAACTTATTCAGACTGAGCCATTGACGTTACCAGTTTTTAAATGTCCACCATAAGGTGGAGCATGTTGCATTATGATGTTTGTCTGTCTCTCTATTACAAATTTCTTTTCAGCACAGTGACTAAAGTTTTCCACTATCACCAGTTACCAAACTCGCTAGATGTTTCCACTTTGGATAAGATAGAACCCTATCAATTTTGTGGTCAAAAGGTCAAAAGTCAAGGTCACTAAGTGAAAGAAGAAAAATAGTTTTCACACAAGAACTCAAGTTGTCCATCGTTTATAGATAACAAACTTTGTGGATTGATTGCACTTGGGGTATGAAAGAACCCTATTGATTTTGGAGTGAAAAGGTCAAAGTTAATATGTTTCAAGTTATAAAAATGGTTTCTAGACAGTGACTTGAGTTTTCAGCCATCAAAATTTACCGGATTGTGGATGACTGGCACTTGGCGAAAGGAAGAAACTTGTCAGTTTGGGGTCAGAAGCACTGAAGGTCAAAGTCGTCGCTGAAAGAAATGGCTTCCACACATCAATATTGGTTGTACATCCCATACCTGGACTAGACTTTTTTGGAAAAACTCCAGCCAGTTTTGGGATCACAAGGTCAGTGACTAATGTTGTTGGGACTAAAAGATGAAAAAATGGTTTCTGCACAATAACATTAGTTTTATATTACAGACCTGGACCAAACTTTGTGGATGGCAGTAAGCCTATCAGTTGACTGGATGAAGAAAAGTGGTTTCTGTGCAGAAATTTAAGTTATCTACTTAGGGGTCTTTTAAGCATGAGTACTCGTGTTATATGTATTTATGATCTTGATTTCGCAAATGGTTGTTTATATGTATGTAGATTTTTTATTGTGAATTATTTGTTCCTTCTAAGTGGTTGCTTCATTATCTTCTCCATAGGCAGCTATGCATGGGTATGTGAAAATTGTGTGAAATGCATAGAATATGTGTGGATTGTGTCCATTTTGTGATTTGTTTAATCCCTAAAGTTAAGGTCTGTGCACATGTAAGATAGTTCTGGGATATAAAGTTAGCTTTTGCATTGCAGAACATGATTTTCTGCTTGTAACATGTAGAATTCTTAAAACCTTATTAGGACCTTGCATAAGCCCAGTAAGTGTAATTTTTCCATCTGCTCATCTGTTCCTCCATTAATTATTCTTGTAACCACCAAAGCCCCACAACCCTTTGCATTACATGATATGTTAGGGAAATAGCGTATTGCACATATATGCATCTTTAAAGATTTATTTTCTGTTCAGATTGAATTTTGATAGAGTTGTTGCCCTTTTATCATTCTTTTAAATCTCCACTACAGAGGAGCCTTGTAACCAGTATAGTTCAGGAACCATCCAACATATTCTGATGCAGTTTTGGTGTATACATTGTCTCAAAGACCTAGACATACCTTTAATGGGTTTTATCTTCTCTGCTTCATGTGAGATTGAGTTGTGGCCCATGATAAGAAACTTAACATCTTTGCATGGGATGATGCTTGTAATGAGGATAACTAAAGAACCATTGAATACATGATGCAGTTTGGTACGAATCGTTTCATAGGCTTAGATGTTCCTTTTATAGGTTTTGTCTCCTCCACTCCATTTTGGATATAATTATTGACAGTGACAAGAACTGTAACTGCCAGAGTTCAAGAGGCATTGAATGTGTTCTGATGCAGTATGGGTGTGCCTTATATGAGCTTTGTCTTATCAACTCCAATTTGGACAGTTGTGGCCTTTGAAAATGAACTTCACATTCTATGGGATGTTGGTTGTAAACTTGCACAGTTCTAGAACCATTCAGTATATTCTGATAAAAATTGGTATGAACATTTTTTTTATGGACTCGTCATTGTTATTTATAGGTCAGCTCCATTTGTGACCAATTTATACCCCCTTGTCAGGTAAATTCAAGTCTTTACATAGCAGCTTGGAAGAACCCTACAACATGTTCTGATGAATTTCATAAAAACATCACTTCTTATACTTGGGTGGGCCTTTTAAGGTTTTGCTCAACTGCACCTTTTTGTGGAGAGTTATAGTCCATGTCAGTCAGCCTCATACCTTTACATGAAATGTTGCTTGTAATCAGCATCATAGTTGTTGTTCAAGGTTTAACTCCATTTTTCAGCACACAATAACCTGTACCTGGTGGCCAGTATAACTAGGAGAGAAAGTACTCTGGAACTCCATTCCTGAGTGGAAAGTCATATCTTGAAGTTACTGTTATCTCTGCTGCTCCCCAATTGAATGACTAGATCACTAGTTTTTACCAATAGACTTCATATGATACCTGGTTGGTCCTAAATGAATATGACACCTCTTATACAGTGAATATGGCGGACGTGGCAATTGTCTTAAAAATCGTCATTACTCCTTGGAGGGGATGATCATTGTGAAATAGGGTTTTCATCAAAAGACTAATAATTATGTCCACTTTGTCCTAAATGAAAATGGTGCCAAGCTGACATTCAGTATGTGTACCACAACAGCTTGTTTGAAAATCTTTTCTCTGAAGAATATCAGAAAAGGTTTCAACATGCAGCATTTAAAAAGAATAATTGGTCTTGTTTTTGAATTCCTGGAAATTCATTTTGCCCAGTTGAGCATCAACCAATTCAAGAGACTTTATTTTTAATTTTTATAAATTTCTTTATTTTAATTTTTAAAAATTGTAAAAACATTTTATATTTAAATTTGTAAAAACAATTGTTGAAATTTTTTAATTTGTTTAAATTTATTTTAGATTTTTAATAATTTTATTTTTTTTAACCAAACTTCTCATGTTAAAGTTAGTAACAATTGACAGTATTACAATTTAGTTATTTTATATCCATGATGGGTTCAAGGTTACAGGCCATGACAAAGATTTTTGTACTGAGCTTGTCTTGTGAAAAGTATAAAATAATTCTTTTCCAAATTGGTTATGTTGGAGTTTTTAGGTAATATAGATGGTTATAGTAAATCAATAAATGAGGGGAAAATGGACTTATGGGTTCATACATGTTCATTATGTCCATTAGAGTGTTAGTCCCTTTGAGAGAGATTCTTGTTCATTCTTGCTGCATAATTGCAAAGATTTGTTTAGGTATACATTGGAATATTATGGTACAATCCAGAAATCACTGTGTATTTACCTTATACAGTATATGATGCATCCAATGGTGAATAGTATAGTCCCTGATCTAATAATGATTTATGTGACTTTCGACAACGATCTGGCAGTTCACAGCTGTGACCTTGCTATGCTTCAGTAAATACAGTACATTCAAGTACATTTGCAGGTTATAAGGCAGTATAGAGCTCTCCTCTTTGACCCAGTTTTGAATCTTGGTGTGATGTATAGAAAATGCTTTTAGCTAGTGTACCACTAGTTGATGTAGTACACAATCGTTTGCTTCAGTATAGATCAGTAGCATATTTTACACTTTACTGACTAAGAAGAAATGAGAAGAAATCAATATGACAAACCCTTGTGGTCCTAGTAGCTGGGGTAGCTCAGTTGATAGAACATCAGACTTGTAATCCAAGGGTCTCTGGCTTGACACCATCCCAGATCAGCCCTGGTTGGCTGTCTCAATTCATCCTTGTGAACAACTTGGCTTCTGTTTTCTCGACATAGTATGGCCCTATAAAGTGCTGGAAGTGCTGTTAAAACCAACCAACAACAACCATGTTGCCCTTCATAACTTATGGATATTTAGTAAAGTTTTGAGTGTCAGAGCATCTTTGTTATGGTGGAACATTGACTGGTTTACAGCATTTACACCATTCATTTAATTATTTCAAAGTAAAATTCAGACCACTCTGAACATCCTGCTGAGCTTGTGTGCAGAAACACCTCTAAATCTTCTGTTGAAAACACCCAACATTCATCTGCATGAAAAAAATAAATTCATTCATCCTACATACCAAGAAATAATGAAGGGGGGGGAAAAAAATCACAACTCTTAGAAGTATTTTGTTCTCATTATCTTTTGTTAATTTTGTTAAAAGTGTTCAAATCCACTGCAGGGCTATGTTGAAGGAACTGTAATCCAGTTTACTGCTGTGAGTAAATTAAATTGTAAATGACAATTTTACAAAACGTTTAAAAACAGATTTATTGAATAACTGAAATACATCCCATCATGATATGCATGGATCTTGTGAAATCTGTTACTTTCTTAATGTAATGATTTTGTTCCATATTAAAAATCAAAGAAATCTCTAAGTTGCAAAATAAAGAATTTCAGCTTGTTTCATTTTAGATGCACAGAGAGAGGGACCATTCCAGTTCAATACATGCATTTAGCAAGTACAGTATATACTGTTGTATAAGTTGGAGCCAACTCCAAAAAGCTTAAATCCAAATCTTACAGTGCCAGAAGACCTGGATATTACATTTTGTTACTACTGATGTACAACAAACAACATAGACCATAATCTGCTGGTGCATAAGGTGATGGCAGATTAGGGTCTGTGTTGTTTGCAGTTGGTTCTTATTTGTACGTGGTTGTAAGGTTAACAGCACAATCAATAATTTTCATATTGCTCAATCAAATTACATTAGCCCAATTTGATGTTTTCTGTATGGAGCCGCACTGCAGGTGGCTAGAGTGTGAAACATGTTCTGTAATTTGTCTTCAGTTGACTTGGGTCAGACACATTTACTATGGTAAATAATCTTGGGGGCAGGGACATTTTCTTTGATTTGAAAGTGGTGTTTGATATATATATATATATATATATATATATATATATATATATATATATATATATATATATATATATTCATTCATTCTTTCTATTTAGTATATAATTAGATAAGAAAATATTGTTTTATGCAAATATCTTGCAAAAATCAAAAGGTTGGTGGTCACTTAATATCATTACGTAGTATGTAGGTCTAGACTATATATGACCATGGGTTAGAGTATATTTATTGGATTTTCTCAGGATCATTAAAACTCATTCAGATTTTATATTTGCATATTTTTATTTCTTGTTTTCATGTTTTCAGTTAAAGACCTCATTTTAAGCTTTAATTCGATGACCTCATTTTTCGAATTTACTTGATTAGATGTGATTTTTTTTTAGAAACAGTTCTCATTTTATTCAAAGACATGGGTATATCAGGTTATTATAGTTTGTATACCTTTTACTTGAAAAAAAGAATGTACTTTATTTATGATTTATCTATAGTTTATACTTACAGCAGAAACTGAACATAGTCTTTTGAGGCTGACCTATAATAAAGTTTTAAATTATAACTGTTAATTAGAAATCTTAATCAATTAAGTGCTTGTGTCTTGCATTTATAGAGGTTAAGTTATACAATACTTGTAGTATTGATTGTCTATCCTGTCTTACACTAAAACGAATTCATATAGTGATTGGTCATTTAAAATAAGTTAATGCAAGCTTGTCAGTCAGCCAATGAAGATGGCTGTTTGCTATCCACACAGCTGTTACGACAATGCATATTGAAACATCACATTATAATGAAGGAATATAGCGCAGGTAAGAACATTTAAAAATGTTCATCATTTCAATCGCGCTAAAATTGTTTGACCTAAACAAAAAAGAAATAAAACATAAAACATGTACAGCAGTTCTCTGTGTAATTCATTCATTAACTTCATGTTAAAGAAAAGAACTAGGAACACTGAGTCAGTTGAAACCTGTCTTCTGTGATTGGTATCTTTGTGATATGCAGACCCAACTGCAAATTGCATAGACCCAGATCTGTCTGCTGACGAATCGGGGTTTGCACAGTTTGCATTAATCTATAGTAGAATGAAGAGGATAGACTCTGATTTGCCAGTGCATTTAGTAACACCAGATTTGACTCCATTCTCTCCACAGTTTGGTGTGCATTTTACAAAATTGATGTGACATGTTTGTAGCAACACAAATGGGTCATTGTTTTTGTACTAGCTGGCTAGGTGAATAATAACAGGGTTGGCTTAATTTTAAGCTTGAAGTAGGTCGCATTTTAAACCCCTTTTTTAATTTTGACAGAGTTTTAAACTTAGTTTTTGTTATTAGCTCATCTTGAAGCAGGTTTTTGTTTTAGAGTTTGTGATATTTGCAAGTTTATGTACACAAGTGTTAAATGGGAATGACTGGGAAAGAGTGATAGTTTGCGACTTGTATTAAAGTTGGAATGTAACTAAAATAAGTACACATGTACACACATAGGCACTAACAAAAAGGATGTAATTTGGTGGAAATTTTATATGTAAAATATGTGATGCATACAGATATTTATATATATGTAAATAATCCTCACCATCTTACCTATGTGTTTCCTCTCATTATGTAGTGTCATTGGTAATGGGAATTACTGTCCGTATGTGCGTGCTTGTTTTTGTCTCCATGCATTTTCTTTTTGACATTTTCACATTTTTACGTCAGGACATTAAAAAATTATTTTCTTGTTTATGTTCACCTGAACTACAGCACACTTTTCAAGTCAAGTAAGCATCAGGAAATATATTTGGCCTCACAGGATGAGCGAGTCCCTCAGCAGTGACTTTCTTCATCCATTCATCGTTCCATCTGTTGACGCTTTTTGTAACCATCAAAATTTGGCTGTACTTAAACCTAATTGTATTCCCTATGTGAAATTGCCTGATACATTGTTGATGTGCATTTTAAGCATATGGTTTTTTATGTTATTATCCTTTTTCTATCAGTTTTAAATTACCACTACAGAAAATCCTTGTAACCAGCAAAACTCAGGAACCATTCAACCCGTTATGGTACAGTTTGGTATGTACATTGTCTGTTAGACTTTGATGTGCATTTTATGGGTGGACACTTTTGATAGAGCTATGACCATTGACAGTTAAATTCATATCTACACATGAGATGCTGTGTGTAACTAGTATAGTTCAAGGACCTTCTCAACATATTCTAATGGAACATTGTATCAGTATTTTCCTACCTAAATTGCCTTTTGGTTGGCTTGGCCACTACTCTATTTTGGATAGAGTTGAGTCCTTTTCAACCGAATTCTTGTCTCCCCATCATAACTTGGAATGTTGCTTGCAAAATTGGCATAGTGTAAGAACCATTCATATAACATAATGGAATTGGCAAGAACATTTTCTCTTAGTGCTTGATGTGCCTTTTATGGACTTCGTTTTATTGTCACCATTTGAATGGAGTTGTGGCCTTGTCAATCAACTTCATACCTTTACATGTGATGTTGCTTGTGATGAGCATAGCTCAACAGTAACTGCTTTCATAATAATGTGAGGCAGTTCTTAGACATAGGTGTGCCATTTTTGGTTTTTGTATTTCCTTTCTCATCTACTCCATTTCAGGCAAAGTTATAGCCCTTGTCAGGCAACTTCATTGGATGTTGTTTGTATTGACGAGTCCTTGAAGGAGTGGCATTTCATTCCACATCTTATCTAGAAGAGTTATGGTCCATGAATGCCCATGTTCTCCAAACTTGGGTGTCTTAATTCAAGTTCCTCTGTTTCATTACTGCAGAGCCAATTTGTAGTGAGTGGGGATCTTTTGTTATGCAGCCATTGCTGATTGCTTTTGTTGATGATGTTACTTTTAGTAGTAAATTGAAAGTAAACCCAAATTGGACATAAAATGGGAATTGTGTTTCTTGGCCAAAAGATTCATTTACATAATGTTCCAAATAGCTCCATTTGGTTGTGGAAAAATGATGGTTTGATTATTTTTATATGAAGATTGCATATTCTTATCATGTGTACTAACTTGCAAATCAGGTCCAGCTGCAGAAACAGAGACCCTGATCTGCCATTGCATAATGTGAATTCAGATATAGGTCTATGTTGTTTCTTCTACTGATTACTCCAGACAAGCTGCATTGACCTAGTTCTGCTGGTGCATTATGTGATGGAAGTTCTGTGTTTGTGTAGTTTGCAGATTGCCCTCCACTTAAAAGCGAGTATGTATGGTGCTGTATTTTCCATGTATAGTTAGGTATGGCAAGTTGAAAGTGAGTGGTTTCAACAATCATGATAATATTTACTTGGTTTTGGAGAGGAAAGGGAAAAGTAAATATTTTACACTATAAGAATACCTACTGAAAGCCATATGTGAAGTGTATGTCATACTTTTTAAATTATTGGAATTTAACAGACATCTTGGCGGTTGTTATATTGCTCATGAGTTTCAGATCAAAACATTCTTTGTTTGAAACCATTTTCATTTTGACTTGTGGAAATTTAATTACAGAGAAATGTATATGGAGAATGTGAATATATTCACTTGAAAATAAAATGAATGTTTGACTAACTGTTAAAGGTAGTATACTAAATTTTATACACCATATAAACTCTAAACACGAAGTACATGTATATCCATTCCTTCATCAGCATTTTCCTTTTCTACCGATTGCATTGTTTGGAGAGTCGAAAGTTGAAACTTTCCTAGAACATATATCTTTCATGCATTAGAGAATTAATTGTAGTATGAAACTGGGAGATCTAGTATACCAATAACCAAGAGAATTGGATTACATAAAAATAAAAAAAATGTTAAATTTCATTTGTAGGTTTAATATTTTTCCTTAATTTTCTTCAGCTTTCATTTTTTTTTTTTCTGTTTCTTCTGTAGACAGAGAGCCATTAATGTTGATCTTTATCATTTCCTTATTGATTGATCATTAAAATCTATACTGCATGTACGTGCCCAAATTTATGTATCTATCCTGCTATTATTATATGGTGTGTATGGACTGGATACTTGCCTAGTTTAAATTTTAATCTTTTTACCTCCACACCTAGTCATTGCTTGCTTTTCAAGAGCTGAACTTTGCTGTAATGCGAAGAAAACTATGCTTTTAACTACAAAAGTCAGATGAAACTAATATGCATATGTGAAGAAAATTTTATTTTTAAAATGTAAAATGTCAATATTTTCTGACTCTTCTTTACAAACAACTTCATTTATAACACAAAGTTGTAACACATATTCAAGCATATATCACATGCTATAGGTAAGATAAAGTTTAAAAAATGTTATTTGTTTGTTTTATCAAGATTTATGTAAGTTCAGATAGGTTTATTTAGAACGGACAATCCAGAAGTAAATCTCGGGCCAAACGTCACTGGTCTAGATGATATTTGCTTTGTATCACTCAAATTCTGTGTACCTTTCAATTATGTAATCCATTTGCAGTTGAAATTGTGCTAATTGTTTGTGTGTTTGTGTGTTGTTCACTGGACCATTGTCATATTCATTGTTCAGGTCAGTTGTATTTGTATGATTGAAGGAAATACACATCTTTAGAGGTTGAATGATATAATGTCCTATCTGATCATATATATTGAACCATTTTTGTAGAAATGCTAAAATTACCAAAGTAAATAAATGTAAATATTGATATCTTTAATGAAGTACCTTTTTTGTGTTTTCATCATTTCTGTTAAAATTGCACAAATTTGTGTGCAGTCACATCTCTCTCATAGCCTACTTTTCTTTCCTCGTTACACATGCAAATATCCTGCAGTTGTCTTACAAAGAACATGAAGATGGACTTTTGCTGCAAGATTAACATGAAATAAAGAAGGGCTTATGCCATTCACTTACTTCCCTGCCATATACTAGTATGTAGCAGGAATATAGTGTTACACATATCTGTTCATCATATCCTGTCTCTTCTCATCAGACATAATTCTTTTCTGCTCAATATCTTGACAATAACTGCATGGATTGAAACCAAGTTTTGTATTAGGCTTTATGTTAAGACATACTGTATGTACTTATATGTCGAGTCCAACTATAGCAACATAGAGCCTGATCGGCCGAAGCATTATGCGACAGATCTGGGTCTGTGCATTTTGTAGTTGGACTTATAAGCAAGTATATACAGTAGGTCGTATTTAATTGGCACCATTAGTAGTATGATAATTGGCCTTTTGGATTTTTCTTTTCTAGATAAGGGCCTCTATCCCCTATGACTTTTGCTCATTTTAGCAAGAAAGCCACATGCTTTGTGCATCAGCATTAATACACGAAAGTGAAGTGACCAAACAAATGTCCAGAGTTATACAAGATAAACACAGTGACACATAGTAGTAATCGGCAAAACCACATTGGACAATAGACATGTCTTTGAGATTTTGACGTGACAAGTTTTGTTATTTTCTTTTCTTTTCACGAGACGTTTTTGTGTGTAAATCTGCAACTATATGGTTTCTTATTTGTGCTCCGAGCTGTCAGTGCTAATTATTATATCTTCCATAGCCACATAATACAGTTACTAATTGTGTTGTGACTACTTTGTGCCGATGGAAGCAGTTTTGAATAGACACGTATTAATAAATGTGATCACATCAAAATTAATTTGGTGGCACCACCAGAGCCACCGGTGACTATCAATATAGCCCCGACAATAATTCTGATTGGTGCACCTGTGATGGTTGTCATGGTTGTGATCCTTGTCACACCAAGACCAAAAGTTGCAGCGGCACGCCCACAAATAGCATCTACGACCAAACACGCATTTATATTTCACAATCAGCTCGGTTCTTTTGGTGATCTCACCTCGCAGCTGTTGCTCCACTTTATTTTTTCACGTTGGTAACATTGATATTCCATCGTAGTTCTTTATTGGAAATACAGTTGCATAGTACAGTTGCTCAGCAGGCAGATACTGCCCTGACTCAACGCCCAGATATAGGCAGATGTACTTCCAACCAGTTACCCTTTTAGAACGCTCTGGTGGCCTAAGTCGTTAAAGCGTCTACCTTGGATGCGGGAGGTTGCAGGTTCGAACCCCGGCCGAGTCATAACAAAGACTTGTAAAAATGGTACTAGCATTTGCCTCACTTGACGCTCAGCATTAAGAGGTTAGTGTTAGGACTGGGGTAAGGATAATGTAACTGGGTGGGACATGATGCTACATTTCTGCGGCATAATGCCACAGTGCTAGACATTACTATAAACTGCCACACTGCAGACATCGTAGTGATAGGTCTGAAAAATTGTTAAAGCTACGTTAAAAATCCAAATCACACACACACCTTTTTCACTGGCACAGCTGTCACACATAGAAAATATCTCTGGGAATATTTAAATTCCGTAATATGTTGCGTAAATGGGTTTTCTTGCATTTACTGTCATGCACGGGTCTTACATGTCTACATATGACTGTGATATTAAATTTCATGTTAATCTCTAATGTACAGTTCTATCGTCAGTGTAACACTCTGCAGATCTACAACGTGCCCAATTTGTCAACCGATTATAATGACATGGAAGATACATGGGTACCGTGGGAGTAATTGATAACAAATCACCCATTAAGACTGTTGGTGAAAACCCAAACAGTATATAACCCGGAACTACAACGTCTCCCACACCTGCGCTTGTCATTCAGACCTGCTTTCATTAACTACCACTGATGGCTGCACAGGCTAAATTTATCTGGGTCGTTGAGGTAATTCTGACAATGTCAGGCACGATATGATATCCATTCCATGTCGATCCTGCAAGCAGAAATTGATTACTGGTATGGTCGGAAATATCTTCGGGCTAACTGTTCTCAATGAATACTGTCCAGTGTGAACTAAGTATTGCGGAGATTCTATTGTCCGAACCTAAACGTCATGTATTTTTCCAGGTTGTTTGGAATAACACTTGTTAGTGCTTTTGATGCTGCTGCTGCTGCTTGCACTATTAGGTGACAATCTTATCCACGCAGGTTATGAAACGTTTGTTGAGCAACTTGTGTTGTATTTGTTGTATGGTCGTTGGAACCATTGGTTGGGGAACAGATGGACACATCTTCCATTTAAACGTTGAGACATTCAAAGTATACGTAGATGACATCTGGAACTTTCACCTTTCCTTGCAGTACAGTAAATTTGAGAATATTTCTTCAGGGTTCTGACTTTTTGTTTTTGTCTGCTGCGGTTTCCCACTGATTCCACCTCAATAAAAGTCATGGTCTTTGAGCATTTACATGCATGCAACGTCTGCAAGGAAATTTTTTTCCCTTGTACTTACTTTGTCGGTTAGGCAACTGGCAAAATTCTTTATCCACACGTAGTACTATTCTGAACCAGTCATATCACTCAGCAATAACAAATTAGTCTGGGTTTGTTCATGCTGCCCATGTAGGGATGTGCTTTTATCCCACCTTAGATGTGTTTCAGATGTGTTCAGCGTGGCTTTGATAACCTGCACAGAAAATTCTACAACACCAAAATTTTAAGTTCACCCACGTGCTGCCGGTATTTTCGAAGCTGGTCTTTATTGTCATTAGCAGAATATATCACGGATAACGCACACACACACACACACACACACACGCACACTCAAAATATATGTCAAAATTGTTTACATTTATCACTGACCCTGGCAGAATTCACTTTGGTGTTGGAATATAACTGTATCCACAACACGGTAGATATAGGGAGATACTTACCTCGACTTGTGCACATCCCGATCCTGCTTTGGTATATTTTTCCAACGTCTCTAGAATATTTTCAACGTCTTTATCAATTTCGTCATTTATAGCTTTGGTGTCTTTACGGTTCAGGAGTGTGCGGGCACCGCTGTGAATTCACAGTGTAGTCGTTTTAAACCCATCCTTGTCAAATGAATTTCGATTGAGTGGCATAATCAAATGCGCAGTACGAACATATCTGCATTAAATCCAGAGGCGCCAGAGTGCTGTAACACAGATTTGATTCCAAGAATCACATTTGATAACAGTTGTCTAGCATCTTTGTCTGGTTTGTATGTGTGTGGAATAATTGCCCCACAATTTTCTAATTCACCACTGTGCTTGTGAAACTTAAATTCAGATGCTTGAAATAATAGACCGCTCCGGTGGCCTAGTGGTTAGAGCGTCCGCCTCGGATGCGGGAGGTCGTGGGTTCGATCCCCGGCCGAGTCATACCAAAGACTTACAAAATGGTACTAACAGCTGCCTCGCTTGGCGCTCAGCATTAAGAGGTTAGTGTTAGGACTGGTCGGCCTGGTGTCAGGATAATGTGACTGGGTGGGACATCATGCTACATGTCTGCGGCATGATGCCCCAGTGCTAGACATCACTATAAAACTGCCACACTGCAGACATCGTAGCGATATGACTGAAAAATTGTTAAAAGCTACGTTAAAAATCATAATCACATCACATCACATCATCACTTGATATAATACAAGTATATCAACTTTTATTGCACCTCTTGGTATTCGTATACTACACTCACGTGCAATTTGTTTCAGTTGTACCGTTGCTGTTGCATTAGCAACCGTTTTAGTATTAGCAACCAGTGATGAATTATCAGGGATTGAAAATTTATCTAGTGCAACTGTTGGCCTTAATAATTCAGGTATATCAGCTCTTCTCCTACAGCTTGGTATTTTGTATTCCATGCTGCCGTGCAGATTTGTTTTAGCTGATGCACGATCAGCATGCTTACATATAAGGAAAGCTTTTTTCAAATTGAGAAGTCTGACAATAAATTGTTTCAATGTTTTTACTCTACCAGGATCAGAAACTGCAATCGCTTCAATCCTAGCTGTTATTTCGTTTATTTCTGTATCTTTTTGGGTGTTTGTGCAATGACAGGTTCAGCGAATCTCTGTCGTCGCGGGCGATAATATTCATGAACAGAACCCAATGGCTGGCAAAGTTGATTACGTGATTTGACTCCGGTGTAACATTTACGACATGGTCAAGCACCTGTGCCGACACGATATGTTAGCAAATTTGATTTACAGTAATTATTTATACTGGCTTGTTCTGCCGCAGAGTTCACGCTTTGCAAGGCATAAATCTTTGCACTGATTACGTACTAATGCCATTGAACTTATATATATATATATATATATATATATATATATATATATATATATATATATATATATATATATATATGTGTGTGTGTGTGTGTGTGTGTGTGTGTGTGTGTAAAAACTGCTAACTTTTTTTTAGATTTTTCTGTGTAAGGCTGAGCAGCGTGGGTAAAGTTGAGTAGTGGTACCAGTCGCCGCTTTTTCATCTCCTCATCTGCCTCATATTGTACACTGATATTGAGGCTTAACGGATACACAACTTTCCAGAGTCCTTTTAAGATAATTCGAAATTTTAAATAAGGTTCTCTAAAACAGGCCGTTTATTTTTGGGATCATAATTTTACAAAATCAGATAAAATAAATTCCAGCTTGTGTGTGTGTGTGTGATTTGGATTTTTAATGTAGCTTTAACAATTATTCAGTCATATCGCTACAATGTCTGCAGTGTGAAAGTTTATAGTGATGTCTAGCACTGGGGCATCATGCCGCAGACACAGTCACATTATCCTGACACCAGTCCGACCAGTCCTAACACTAACCTCTTAATGCTGAGCGCCAAGCGAGGCAGCTGTTAGTACCATGTTTGTAAGTCTTTGGTATGACTCGGCCGGGGATCGAACCCACGACCTCCCGCATCCGAGGCGGATGCTCTAACCACTAGGCCACCGGAGCGGTCAAATTCCAGCTTACTATTAACCCAAAGTAGCACCGAAGTCCCATCACTGAGTATTCCACCAATTCGAATACAACCAAACTTTGTACGATTGTCTCCAATAAAATCAAATTTAACGTCTTGGAGGGTTGGTAAATTTGCGCAATAGCTTTTACTTTGTTGATTTTAGCAATAGCGTCAGAAAATTGTTACCGATGTTTGCGCCACTCCTACTTTGCGTCGTTGTACCACACTTCATTTATAAACTGACAATTGTGAGTTTTGGATTCATTTGTTATATAAATGCCAAAGCATTTATTGGGTTAATTTGCTCTGGCATATCTTTATTACTGCGAGAATATTTGCTCATATCATCAGACGATTCACATCAGATGTATTAGGTGTTTTAGTTCACTTCAGAGATTTTTTTTTTCCAGCACAATATTTTATAATTTTTAAAAATCTTTTTCTGCTCATAAGCTTCACCGAGTCTACATCGTTGCGGTTCTAAAATCGTTCTTAAGTTCATTAATTATCAGTATGTTTTGATTTTGTGTCTGAAAAGGCATATAACATCTTTTGATCCACTTAGATAAATCTGTATGATGCATTCAATGAAACAGTGATTTAAGATCTTGTGCTACATATTTTTATTTGCCAGTCATTTGGTAGGTTAACCCAATTTATAGAGACATCCATAAATTCCTTGAAAACCCATACATTTTTCAATATAAATATCTTCTCCGATATATTATTTTCCTGTGCCAGTACAATTTTCCTGCGGCAGAAATTTTGCTCTGCCACACCGTAATACTTGCGCTACAGTACAAAATCAGTAAACTGATTTCTGTTGATTCTGTAGTAAAGATGCAACCAATAATAAAGACCTGACTAAAAATTTAACATGCTGATTATAGTAGTGTCTCAGAGGTTTTTGGAATTTTTTTTTTATTTTCTTTAGGTCACGACCTCTATCCCCCATGACTCTGGCTGCTTGTTTAGCCACTTCACTTTTGTGGATCATAATTATGATGATCGATGGGTTGCACAAACTATTTGGCTTGCTGGTTAAAATGAGCCATCGTCATGGGCGGATAAAAGCGTAACCTAAAAAGTAAAGAAAAATATAAAAGACCTATTATTACACTACTCCATTTTCCAACAACCATCATTTGTTTCACATTAGTGGAACATTAATGTCTTATTGTTAGATGGGTATTTTTTTTTTTTTTTTTTCGGTTTTTCGCAGGGGTTTTTTGTTGTTTTTTGCTGTTGTCAGCACCTATGGTCCAGCTGTAGAACTTGAAGACAACGTCCTGTGAAACGGGAAAATCCTGTAACATAATTGCTGTAATTCTTTGCAGTCCTGCATTTGATTACTGGCTTGACATGTGCATGGATACATGATCACTCAACAAAGGTTGTAAGACTTCGAAGGTTTTCGGATTCCACCACCTAAAAAGACACCATGGGTAGCATCATCTTAAACTGTAGAGTGTGCTGTAGAAGTTGTTAGAACATTTTGTACAGTAAACTTAAAACTTTAACTTTCAAGTCCAATTATTTTTCAAATTTTATCAAAATAAAATAAAATATATTGTCCTTCAAGATTTGAAAATGTCAAATTTTATTTTGATAGCTGTCATACTTCTTAAGAAACTGCGTAATAAGGACGTTTAACTGAAGTTTATTAGCGATAATACGTTTATTGGGGAGCAAAGCCTCATTGACTTGGACGTATAAGTGAAGTTATCAGCGATAATACATCTATTGGGAAACAAGGCCTCCCTCATATTGGCGTGTAAGTGAAGTTTATTAGTTTTAATACATCTATTGGGCAGCAGGGCCTCCTTTAAATGGACTTAGAAGTGAAGTTTATCTGCAATAATACATCTATTGGGCAGTAGGGTCTCCTTCAAATGGACTTAAAAGTGAAGTTTATTAGCTATAATACGTCTATTGGGCAACATAGCCTACTTATTGTTTGTCCTGGTTGGACAAAGAAAGAAAATACAGCCGTCCTTGGCCTGTATGTCCAGCTCGCACCTAAGCTTGAATAAAGAGGACGTTTATTTAGCTAGAAGAGACTTAGAAAATACATGTAACATTGAGGTTATCTATGGTACCGATGGCCATGCAAACAGACGCCAGAGTAATAGCTATGTTAAGCTTCTGCAAATGCAGGTTGAACAAAAACTACACAAAATTACATTAATACAAACGAGAATTTTATATTGCTGGGGGGGGGGGGAGTCATATAAAGACCTCCATTTGTCCAGCCTGCCTTTCACTTACCCAAATATAGGACTTTAACACTGAGGTTAATCTAGGGTGTGGATGGAAATGCACATGGGCACCAAAGTAATAATTGTGTTGAGCTATTACCAAGGTGGGCTTGATAAACAAAACAGAATCAAATTACCACCCCGACCAAACGTTTTGACAGCCTGTGGTATAGAAAAGAACATATGCAGAACTATTTTAAATAGGTTTTTTATATTTAAAAAAAATTCATATAGAAGTAATATTTAGCTTGCCAAGTCATAAGGCCAAGTGAGATCACAATTTGGCCCTGTGTCTATAGTGTGTTCTGTCTTTCAACACATCCTGTTTTTTCTTCTAAACGTACAAAACACCAAACCAATTTAAACCAAATTTGACAGCGCATAACGGCATGAGGGCATTTCAAATTATACCGATGATGCGTTTCGGCTATCTAATAGTGTCATCATCCTTTAAATCACACAGCTTTCAAAACCACGTGATACAAGGCTGACGAAATGAAACAGAACGTCTTTCAAGTTGATACAAATGATACCCATGCAGTATCCAATTTCTTTTCTATTATTAAGATTAATTTTGTAAAAATAAAATGACTTCCCGAAAAACACTTCCAGTTGTCAAATCTCTAAAGATGGTGACACACAAGTTTAACTTTTCATCAAGGGGGCAGTGGAAGCAACGGATTCGTTGTCAACAATGTTAAGATATTGTTTTGAAGTTTTTGAAGGTCAAATAACTTATGCACCAGTTCCCGTGTACAAACGAAAACTTCGGGTAAATATTACTGGATGCCTACAGATTGTAACTGATAACACTAGGATTGATGTCTTGGCTGCTTAACACCATTAAAAGATTTAATACCTCATTGCACAAAACCCTTGTTTTACAAATTATTCCAAACTGCTGTCCAATAACATGACTTATGAAGACAGACAATTTTAATTGACTTTTTCTCAAACACCTATTCGAGAGAATTGGACAAAAACCGTCAGAACTTAAAGATCCGTTATGTTTGTGGCAATAATGTTAATCCACTATCTAGTATGCACATCATTGATAAAAACCTTCAACAAACGTACTAAAAAATCATTCAAAGGAATTTGACCATTTTGGTTGAAGGTACTGAAAATAGAGAAAGAAGTAACTTAGTAGCTTAAAACTAATTAAAAGACCCAGATTTTCTTGGCCACCAGTTCTTGCACCTGGCTACCAGGCAAATAAAAGTCAGGTGAGAGACCGCATGGTTCCCCAAGGACTACTGTTGAGTGCGCTGCCGGTAAAATGCCTACAAACAACTGATTGTATTACTTTCTTGGATTTTAAATGGTGTAATTCATTAAATTGGGTCACTGTTTCATTCTGCACAAATATTGTGAGATATAATAGGACACACTGACATACTTTTCAAAGAAAAAACAAACAAACTGTTTTTAGTTGTATCGGTCATAAACTTGATGAACTTTTCGGATGGCCTGTTGTCTGTTATCTGTCCGTTAGCACACTTTTGTTATCACTACAACTTCTAAACTATTTGGAGGATTGCCATGGCCCAGGATCTAGATAGTTCTAAATGAAGATTGTATTGCTAGGACATCCAGCATGGCAGTCATCTTGAAAAGCTTATCACAACTCGACATGAGTGGATGTTCACATCAACATGGGATTTTCATCAGAAGAATTCTTATAATGTCTTGTTGACCCTGAATGAAAATATTGCCACTTGGATATCCAATATGGCCATCTTGAAAATGTTGGTATTGCTACTCCTAAATGGATCGTCAAATCAAACGGGGAATTTTTTGCTGAAGATTTCTTATGATATGTAATTGGTCCTAAACGAAAATGGTGCCGATCGGCTGTTCAATAAGGCCACCACTGTAGATATCTTAAAATTCTGTTCACTAAGAAAGGAATGTCCTATCTTAATGGGGGTTTCACCGGAAGAATTGTGATTTCTAGTTGGTCCTAAAAGAAAATAGTGCAACTTGGTCCTCCAATATGGCTGCCATGACAGCCATATTGAGATTCTTGTTATTGTTACTCCTCATTGGATGATCATATCAACATTGGGTTGTCGCAAAAGAATTATTTTGATGTCTTGTTCGACCTAAATGAAAATGGCGCTGACTTGAGGTCCAATATGGCTACCATGGCAGCCATCTTGAAACTATTGCTATTGCTACTCCTCCTGAAAGGAAAGTCATATCAATGTGGTGGTTTCACTAGAAGAATTCTTCTGGTGCGTTGTTGGTCTTAAATGTAAATTGTGCCAATTTCACATACAATGCGGTTATCACAGCAACCATCTTGAAAATTTTGTTAATGCTTCTCCTAAATCGAAAGTCATATTTACATGGAGTGTATACCAGGCTTCTGATGGTGTCTAGCTGGTTCTGATAAAAGAATGCCAATCTGACGTCCAGTCGACACATTTAAGACAGAATTGAGACGGTGAATGCAAACACCGACAGACAATGGTTTTGTTCTAAAATCTGTTGTTTGAATAACTGATTTTTGAGTTGGGAATTAAAATTTTCATGGGACCAGGTGATAGTCCATGTTACCAGACATTCCATATAATCTGCATTCTGCTTTACAAACTCCTAGTGTTCTACAAATGAACTTTGTAATGTGACAAACAACAAAACTTAATGTCTATTGAGATGGAGCCAGCTCCACATGATAAAGGCCCCCAGGATTAGCAGTTATGGTAGAGACGAACACTGATAATAGAGCACAATCGGTCAATAGGAATAAATTTTGACATAGGTATCATAAGAACAGAGTCGGGAAAAAGTATATATTATGTCGATTAACAATAGCATGAAATTATTTTTCTTCTTTCTTCAAGACATTTCTTTTGTTATAATTGTACTTTACACTAAAACAACCCACTCAGCTATAAAATTCCATGTTTGCAGGTTAATTACCACAGAATCTTGTTTGAAACTCAATATACGGGATAACATTGCATTATATATGATTGCCATTACTAGCATTAGACTCGACTGACGTACAATTAGCATTAGCTAACAGACGTATCTCGTGCGTATATGTACCTTATGGAAGCTATGCAAAAAGACCAGGATGCTGATAGCGGATCTCAAATTTCAGTCGAATAATTTAAAACACTTTATCCGATATTTCACTTTGATGTCAGTAAGCATAGCGAACGAGCTATCGGATCAAATTCAGACATTGAAGTTTCATGGACACTTGGACAAATGCCAGCTCTTGCTTATTATGCTTATGCACTAATTGTATCTGACAGATTCTTAACGATAGATTCTACAAAGGGCCGAATGACTGTCGAAGTCTAAATGTGGGCGGTATAAATCAGACAAGCGGTGGAATGTATTGATTTTTCTAGCAAGATAATGACTACCAGGTGCTTTGTACTTAAGTATTTGCACTCTACAATTTTATCAGACAAGCGGGCGGAATGTATTGATGCCCTAATAAGCGGCGGAATTACTGAAGTACAAATTTTATCAAGCAGAAGGAAAATATATACAAAATGAAATACATTGTGCATGAAGTGAATTTATCGCCTGGACAAGTTAAAAAATTAACACAAGCTATTATTAAACGACAGTCTGTTTCGCTGAAGATAGATTTCAGAACAAGATCGCAGAGCGATCCACCGGCGGCAAAACTAATGTTAACACAGCGGCAAATCATTAAAATACGACTGGAAATACCTTTTATCTTAAATTTATCAGCAGCGCAAGTTACTTCAATGTCTCGAAGTAAAGAAATAAGCAGTGATTTTCTGGGACCTTCACTGGCAATTATTGCAAAAACGGTACTGCCCAAATTATTACCAGTACTAGGCACCAGGGGGATAGCTGCTGCCTCGGGGGCGATATCCGGGGTGACCAAAAAGTTGCTTCCGGTGACGGTATCAAACAGTTAGTGTAAAATGCAAAGCATTTCACTTTTGTCTAACGATTATAAATAAAAAATGCCCAAAACACGAAATGTTCAGAGACGTGAAACAGCGGTGAAACGCAAAACTATACAAAAAAAAAAAAAAAAAAAGAACCGGAAAGCGATCCAAGGTGAATTCATAGGGCCGTTGTTAGCAGGAATAGCGGAAAATCTACTTCCCAATCTGCTGGGAATCGGACTTGGGAGAGGACTAATGCTACCTGGTACCAGAAGGTAGATCGCTCTGCGATCCATCCACTACACAACTTTGAGATTCTTGATAAACTGAAAGATATCAACGGATTTCAAGGAATATTTTCTAAAGACGAATTATCACGTCGCTCTCTGCCAGCTGCAGCAAGCTGTGTAATAAATATTCAAAATTTCAACGACGGATCTGGCACGCATTGGGTAGCGCTTTATAAAAAGAACCATTTTGATTCGTTTGGGCTGCTACCAAGTGATATTATCAAACAGTACGTGCTATCTCCGAGGACGCGAGCGTCTCAAAAGTATAAACAAATCAATTATTCGTCTAATCAACTTCAGTCAGTTGGAACTGCAGCTTGTGGGTATTATTGTGTAATGTTTATCAAACAAATGTACCGGATACTTGCATCCGGGAAAATGGTGATTTTCTGAAATTTATATTACAACTTACACCTATACCAAACCTGGAAAACAATAAAATTGCAATTTTATCTAACAAGCAAATATAAAAATGATCACATTTTGCTTGAAGTGTAGAAGTAAAACGGAAAATACAAATGAAAATATGGAAACCGCCGAAAATAAGAGATTAATGCTAAAACTTATATGTGCTGCCTGTAGCAAGAAAAAGAGTATGTTTCTCAAACTTGACTCACTGTTACCTGGAGATCAAGGAATGCCAAGAATTCCTAATACTATTTTAGTCGATTAAATTATAACAAAACTGCAAGGCAAAGCGTGTACATGTGCAGATGACCATGATCTCTGTATAAAGCAGTATAAAATAGTAACTTATTGCCAGTGTTGCAATCAGCTAGCTGTAATCGGATCCGGCTTAGATATTCACAAGTTAATTGGCAAATTACCAAAACCCAGCCAGGGATGGACCCTGCCTCGCCATCATTATACTGTGCCCTGGAATCCGCTCGATAAGAAACTTGATGAAAATGACAATCCCATCCCGGGGGAGGAGCCTTACAAGTAGGTCGATAAAATTGCAATGCGTCATGATATATGTTACCGTGACAACGAAAACGATAAATCTGGTTGCGACCGTATTATGCTTGATGAGCTAAGTAATATGAAACCAAGTGGAATAAGAGAGCGAATTGATCGTAAGCTAGTACAAGGTATAATTGGAGCGAAATATAAACTCGGAATCGGTAAGGTGCATGCGCCTCAGTCTCGGCTTGGTAAAAATGTACTTTATGACGATGGAATGCAGAACACTGGACCGCACATGAACTTCACAGATCTAAAAAATAAATTTCCTCAATGAAAAGTTGTCGCAAATTCAGTTGATGACATATGGACAATAGATCTAGCTGATCTGTCAAATATTGTTAAGCACAGTGACAGCAAAAGGTATATAATGAATGTAGTTGATATTTTTAGCAAATATGCGTTTAATGTACCTGTTACAGATAAAACAGGAAAAACCATAACTGACGCGTTGAGAGATATTATAATCAGCACCGAAAGGTCGCCTAATAAAGTATGGACCAATCACGGAGCAGAATTTTTTAATAAGCAATTCCAGCAGTTTCTGGAACAAAATAACATCAGCAAATATATCACCGGAAATGAAGGGAAAAGTATCATCGTCGAGAGATTTAATCCCACGCTAAAAGAAAAGATCTACAAACAACTAACAGCTACAAACACTAACAGGTATGTTGATGATCAGCCAAAGAGTATATCAGATCACAATAACACAAAACATAACACACTTGGAATGTCACCCAACGAAGCTGTAAATAACCCAATACTGGCAAACGAGAATATGTACCGAAGACATAAGTTTAGCGTGGGTGATAGAGTTAGAATTTCACTAGCGAAAATAACATTCGAGAAAGATTCACTCCGAACTGGTCTGAGGAAGTATTCGTTGTTGATAATATTTTAACAACAATACGTGTGACGTATAAGCTGAAAGACTCATTAGGAGAAGAAATTATTGGAAGTTTCTGAGAACAGGAGCTACAGCGGACAGAGCAGGATGTATTTATCATCGAGCGAGTAATAGCAAGGAAAGGTAAGAGAAGTTTGGTTAAATGGAGAGGTTACGGTGATAGTTTTAATAGCTGGATACCAACTAGTGAAATCAAAAATCTTTGATTGGATCGCGATCCAATCCAGTCACTATAAATCTTTTCGTATTTCAAAAGGACAGACTTACATTTCACTGGCCTGCACAACAATATTCAAATATTCTCTTCGTGTTTTTGTAAGTGCGTACTCTCCCATCAAGTTAAAAATCTTGACAAACAGAAAATCAAATTATATATTTTTCCGACGGCCATCAACTTCTAACTCTCCACGGTTCATAAATAGTTTTAACAATTCCCAGAATATCTGATGTTCGGAGACAGTAAAATTAAACTTTTTAATCTTTATAGCGAGGTGATATTTTACAGTATACTGCGATTTTGCTGCGATATAAATTTGTTCATCTTCTTGTACTATACCTGGCTCATCTGCAAATTTATCCTCAATAACAGGGAACAAATATGTTTCTAGATCGAACTCGGAGTGCTTTGCACTCTGATTTCTCGAATCCTGATGCTGGTTAATAGTATTTGAATTCTTCGAATTCTGATGCGCTGTAGTATTTAAATTTCTAACAATATAGTGACTGTCAGTATTGGAATTCGAAGAATTCGGATGCTCTGTATCACGATCAGTATCACAGCAAAAATCTGAAAACCTTTTCGCGATTAAGAAATTTGTTTGAGACATCTTATACATAAAACTTTGTCTAAATTACTGTGATAAAATGCCGGATGAAATAAGAAGAATCGTAAAAGCTAAAATCTTAAATATGAACTTCTTGTTCGACGCTGTCAAGCTGTTTATGAGCAATCAAAAAACAGAAAAAAGTATGTGGATTTTATCGTTGAATACGATCCTTACTCGGCGTTTGATGTGTTATTGACAGATTCTGAGGTATCAGAACTTGAGAAATACCAAAAATATTTATTAGATATGATAGAGACACCATTAAGAAATGGGCTCACTGCTGTTTGACAAGAGAAGATCTAAGAAATATTCTGAAAATTGATATGTGAACAAACTGTAATTTTGTGTTAAATATAAAATAATGAATAGATCTGTTACTCGAGCTAATATTGTAAATCCCTTTCAGCTGGAAGAGGCGGTAAGAAATATGTTCCGCGGTGACAACAGCATCGTAGTTCGCTTTGAAGTAGAACGAGAAAAAATAATTTGATTTTGTTAAGCAGCATAGAACTTGATCACATGCTGAAATACGGAAAGATCTTAGTCGAATACGACAAATAAACCTTAAACAAATATCTCAATTACTGCTTGACAAACACCGACGTCGCTAAGAGCTTAAATAGCAGGTGATTTGTAACGAAAGACAATTTTATGTCCTGTTCGTTTTGACATGGTAGATTTATAGACTCCATCAGCAACACATTTTACTAACCTTGAATTAATGTTAAATTACTTTGAAGCTGATGTAATAGAAGGAAATATTTCTTCGTTAGTTTCAGAGTTAGTTGATACTACCGGTCTTAAAATTGTTAGGATTTCCAGGATTACCTCGTCGTGTATTTTCTGTGTTACAAAATCTAAATTCTCAATTCGGTTATCAACTCTGATGTTGTTGAGATGATTATTACCAAACCACCTTAGATAGACCCATAAAAAAACCTCAAACACGAACCTGTGTGAATAATAAGTAATTTGATTGGTTTTTATTCCACTAATCCTTACAGTAAGATAACCAAACTTATCAATATTTCCAATAATATTTCTCGTTTTAATATGTCTGATAACACCTCTGTCGTTGGCTTCGTATAAATTATAAACAGGATGTGGTTGAAACTCGTCTTGTAATGACAACTTGGCAATATTATTATCAGTAATACTCATATTTACCTGATAGATTCGCATCCCCGTTGGAATGTCTTCACAAAACAACGAACAAATGAAGTCCTTGATTAACATCTCGATATATTCGGTATCATCAACACCTTTCACGTTTATCTTATAACCAGCCGGAGTTCGAATCCCAAACGAAGCCTTAGTTTTAAGATTAATCACCATCCTAGTATATTTCCTGCATAGAAGTTGTACTTCTC